>BPLR01019828.1:0-106280 GCA_021605095.1 Caerostris extrusa
AAAAACTAAAATTAATTAATTAAATTTAATGAATGAATTAATATTTGAAAAAACTGCATTAACATCACAAGTGTCATCCACTACAGAGTTAAAAAAATGTGTTTGAACTTGAGTGGATTAATAAAAAAGTATTTTATTAAAAGATTGAAAATTTGAACAAGTATATATAGGAGAGTGTGAGCTAATAGAAGGAATTGAAAAAAGAAGGAAATATCATATACTTTTACAGTATTAGAAAATTCTAAAAGTATTCTTTATCAATTAATGCATTAAATTTAATCACATCAAGAAAAGAACAAAAAAGCAAGACAAGAAAACAAATAGTTTAACTACTTAATGTTTTCTATGTATTGCTTCATATCTCATGTTTGGCAACTTTTAAGAGCAATCAGAGTTAACTCGTGCAAATTAATTTTCATTTTGGGTCATAAACTTTATAGTATTTTGGGCAACCATGTGTACCACTAATTATTTCAACCATAGATTGCAACCACTAGTATCAGTTGGTCAACTATGGTCAATATGTATCTACACTCATCAACAATCATTTATATTTATCTCATATGGTTTTATAGACATTTGATTCAATGTTCTTCAGTATCCAAAAGATTATCTTTATTAGTTTTCCATTATTTTTTCAATTCCTTCTATTAGCTCAAACTCTCTCTATATATATCTTGTTCAAATTTTCAATCGTTATTAAAAAACTTTTTTATTCATCCACTCAAGTTCAAATACATTTTTTTTAACTTGTAGTGGATGACACTTGATGTTAATACAGTTTTTTCAAATATTAATTCAGTAATTAAATTTAATTAATTAATTTTAGTTTTTTTTTAGATTTAAGTTGCATATATCTACCAATAAATGGCGCCAGATAAACTTTAAAAAATGAATGAAAATTATTTATAAAAGACTTTCTGCTAAAAGCTTTCTTTTAGAGTGAAAAAAAAAAAGTAAGAATTGACTTAAATTTTTTATATATATATTACTTGTTAATGAATAAAAGTAAAAACATTTTCCATGGTGTATCATATAGTGATACCGGAAACTTCAGCTATGAATCAGAGAATTATATTTCTGATACTAATCCAAATTGGCTAAATTGATACTTGAAATTTTGCATCAAACAATAAGTAAAACATGATAAAAACTTATTGATCATAATTCTAACAATGCATATTTTCGATTTTAGTAAAAAAAAAAAAAAATAATAATAATAATAATTTTTGAAATAATTTGTACTGAATAAAAACTAAATCGTCAACGGTTTAAAAGTTTTATTTGAAAAAACAAACGAAAAGTAAAACAAGTACATCTTCTTTATAAATTGAAAATTCACACAGCACAAACGTTTCCTGTTGCTGTGTTCATTATGAATTCGGTGTGTAAGAACTGACTCTGGTAAAGCCAGCAGGTCCTAATTTCGTGTACCGCAGCCGAAGATGGCACTCGCGAACGATGCAACTCTCCAACTTGAACTGGTTGCCTTCCAACATAGTAGACCAAAGGTCCACCAGAATCTCCCAGGGAAAGAAAATTTATGAATAAACAATATGTTTTCTAAAGTTTCGATAGCATACAAATTGAACTACATCACAGACTTTCAAGACGTTAAAGATAACAAGAACATATAAGTAAAAGTAATCATATCGGCTCATTTGGATTTTGCCGTAATATGGGGAAAATAGTAAGAAACACTTGGAATGTCTGTATTTTTTTTTTATATGCGCATATTCAATGAAATGAAAAAAAATTCTATGTGGAATAAGCACATACAGATTTGCTTAGAATTTTTATATGAATTTCAGATTGATAATTATACTGAACTGGGCAATGACGGCCAGTTTTTTTCCATATATATGTATCGGAAAAAATAGATGTAGTTAATATTTCATGTGAGAATCGCATAAACGATTTATGTGTACAGACGGTTTCTCCTTTGTATATCTTAATGCTGATCTATATAGTTATTTAATGTATGGTGAATTCTCTTTTTGGTTTATTTGTAAACTTAATCCTTTTATTATAAACCTTGTTTAGAATCATTATTTTTTTAACTTTATTTAGAATCATTATTTTTAACTTTATTAAGAATCCTTATTTTTTGGAACCTTATTTTTTTGGAATCGTATTTAGAATCTTTATGCTTTTAGAAGTATATGAATTACTTAAAAATGGTCATATGGTTACATTCATATTATGACCATATAAGAATTATTTGATTTGCTTCCTCCGTAAGTTCGACTCTTAGATTTATTTTCAAAAATATCTTATTATTACTTTTAAATAATGTAAAGCCTTTTTAATTTGTTGCTTGTTTTCTTACCGAATTGAACAGTTCAAATTATTTTCTATGCACATGCGAAAGAAATTAAAGAGAAAACAAAATGTGCCCCAATCCATTTCCGAAGAACGATAATACAGAAACGCTGGAGAAATGAAATAATTATTTATATTTTCTAGTATAACAAACTGAAAAAGCTTAGAACTGTTTTCCTTCTTTTTAGTTTAAAAACTTTGCAAAATTTTTGTGGTAATTTTTACTAAGTCTGATATAGCACATTGAAGGTATATGACTTTCTAATAGTTTAATTGATGCTTATACTGTATGCAGATGTATGATGATAATTTTTATGCGATTTTGAAGTTGTACAGTTTGCACTTTATCCAGAAATTTCTTGGAAAAATATAGGCCCTTTCGTATATAGGCCCTTGTAGGAAGCATGTGTATAGTCACACTTCTAAAATCGTGGTACTGTCAAAGTTCATTCCTTTTTTTCCCCTTATTATGATAAATCTTTAAACATTAATGACTGATCAATGTTTCTATAAACTAGCAACACCTGCAATGTGTGACATATGAATCATCCAAAACATTCATTCATCAATTTTTGATAAATTATGTACTTAACCTCTGTATTAAAAACTACTTAAATTGACGTACGCTTTAACAACAAAAAAATATTTAGTTAAAAACAAAACCTTTTATTAAATGCATGTTTAGTAGTTTTACCACATTTGGATTTTTCGTGATCTTATAAATGGGTGCAAGGGCATATTCTGTCTGTCTATTCCAAGATTTAGCTTTTGCAATTAGAGGTTTCTTTTTCTACATGATGTATTGTTGTTGTTTCTAATCCCACTTGAGGTAAGAAACAACAACAACATATAATGGTAAGAACATGGTCTACAACATATCATGGTATGTGCATGGTCTACAACATATCATGGTTTTTCAAGGTAAGTGAAGTCTTTTTATGCGATCATTTATATAATTTTTTATGAATACTGTGCATACCCCATAAGAAGAAATTTTGCAATATATACGTGTAATAACAGTCATTTTCCTTTTGATTTCTTGACATCTATATTGATGATGATTTTGAAGATTATTGAGCTCACTGGCCCCGTCATCTCCGGTGGTGATGACGCCCCTGACGGGGGCCAATATGACCATTAATAACCAAACCATTATGACCAAACAAAATATGACCATTAGACAAATAACGAATGCCTACTGGTTCATGAGAAACATTGATATTCAAAGATCCATCTCACTGCTACTCAAAAAGTACTGCAAAAAACTTTCAGAGATATTCTTCAATAATATTGACAACCACCAACATCTGGCCATTGAAGACTTTGAACAATATAAACCAAACTCTAATTTTAAAAGACCTAGGAATATTCTGCTCTAACCTACCTAAATTCAATTTTGAATGTTTGGACTTTTTCAATTCTTACGATTTCCTTTAACCTCTGGACATTTACATTCAGTTGTTGCATTAACCCCACCAACCCTAACAGAAGAATTTTGTCTTTTCTTCGTGGATTCTGTTTCTTCATTTCCACGATCTGCAAACTGTTACCTTAATCACTCTCAATGAATTGGTTTCACTACCATTCTCTTTTTCTCTCTCTGAGTAGTAAACATCCAATAGAAAACAGCCGGACAGAGAACAGCTGCACAGCTTAGAAGAGGCCCAAGACGCCCGTATGCGTCTTTATTTCCCTATCAAATCTCAGTTTCCCTAAATTTTTTTCTCTTCTTAGGTGCAAGAGGCAGTAGCTGAAAGCGTCACAACATTCTTCTCCAGAATATGGCTGAGCAATTATTTTCCTTTATAAGATATAATACTTCAGTTGATTTTTATTTTTATTTGTAGTAGACATAACAAAGAAATGGATAAAACTAAGAAATAATAAAAAATATGAAAATTAAATTTTTATTCATTAGCCCAAATTAAAGACACCTACAAATTTATTTCATGTTAAAAAGCACTTAAAACAGAACTTTAATTTTTAGAACTAAAATAATGTATAGTGCCGGGTTTTACCAAACTCTTGGAAAAATCTAAGGACAAAAACGTTTGCCTTGATACTGATTCGAACCTGGGTTGCAGTTGCCATAACGCAATATTACAACTGAAGTAATGTTTACAGAGATCCATTGAGACTTGGTATTTCTTAAAATCCTCTTCAAAATTAATATTTAAATACTTTATTAGTGTGGTAGAATAATTAATGTTAATAGGTTATTTAAATAATTGCATAAAAATAAAAATTAAAAAAATATTAAGTAAAAATAAAAAAAGAAAAGAAAAAATGGATTTTTAAAAGGAAAAAAAAATAAAGTACAAATTTTAAAATTAAATTTAAAAATCCCCTACAGTTAGGATCATTTGCAGATTCCGTTGTTATAGTACATGAAAAATTTCCCTTAATTAAAAAGCTAAATATATATCTATATATATATATAATTTTTAAAGTCAATTCCTACTGTTTTTCACTATATTGCACAAAGTCCTTTATAAATAATAAACATTCATTTTTTTGAGTTTATCTGGCGCCATCTATTGGTAGATACATGCAACTTAAATCTAAAAAAACTAAAATTAATTAATTAAATTTAATTAATGAATTAATATTTGAAAAGACTGTATTAACATCAAGTGTCATCCACTACAAGTTCAAAAAAAATGTATTTGAACTTGAGTGGATGAATAAAAAGTGTTTTATTAACGATTGAAAATTTGAACAAGATATATATAGGGAGAGTGTGAGCTAATAGAAGGAATTTAATAAATTATGACATGTTGTAAATGAGATAAGTGATACTTATTCCGAATAACAACCTCAGTATCTCTTCATAGAAGTGAAACACTCGAAAGAAACACTATAGTTGGCACGGATTAATGCGACTTACTAACAACCCAATGTAAAAATAATTAGTTTTGCAACGCGTCATATTTATTTAAACATCTCCTCAAACTATATGTATGCAATTTTTGTGTAAAAAATTAAAACAAGAGCTATTGCAATGGCTGTGTCTTTCTTTTTTTTTTTTAAACATTTACCGATGTACTTTCAACTTCCACATGTAGATGGCGCCACGAACATCAAACTTATTTTGTTTACTTGAGTTTACCTTAGCATTATAAAAATACACTTTTATGAATTTATAAGTTAATAATACTCTAACTATACAAAAATTTGATTAATTTTAATGAAAGAATAATCCTTTTTTTAATCTAGTTTTTATAAATGATTTTTTGTTCTTTTAATTATGCAAGTTTGTTAAAATGATTGTGAATCTTTAAATATGCAAATAAACTTACTGAGCACGCTCCAGATAAAATTCCACTTGCACATAGTAGTGTGTCAGGCACAGTTTTACCCAAATAAAGGACCATGCAGTTGAAATTGCTTACGACCCTTTGTCGCACGTATCGTAATATTTCAGGATACACATTGTTTTCATTTTCTAAAAAAATAGAAAAACACAGTTGTCACAAAAAAACAGTAAGCAACAGAAGACATTTTTTAAAAATATAATCGGATGAAAGAATATAAATGCAAATTTGATTTAATACTCTATTTCAAATTCTTCTCGTTTCATATTTTTTTCATAGATGACATTGCAATTCAAACAACTGATAATTTTACTTATCTAGGCGTGACATTCGACCGTAAACTCTCATGGAAGTTACACTCTGAAACTATAATTAATAAGGCTTTAGTAGACTCCCCATCTTAAAGCGTCTGGCGGGCTGTAGATGGGGATGCTCTAGGTCTCCCCTCAACACTACGTATAAAACATTTGTTCTATCAGTGATTACTTACTGCTGCGAACATTTGATTAGTGCATCAAAACAGGTACGGAGGTCTCTGGAGACCTTTCATTCAGCCCTTCGCCTGATCACCGGAGCTGTGAAAACTTCCTCTATAGACGCTATGCTTCTCTGTACTGGAAACTGGCTATTAGAAAAATAATTGAGGAAAAGGCTTTGGTGTTCTGAGAAAAATCCCGAGGACTCCTAGATATCTCACCCTCTGGAATTTGGAAAGCTCCAGTCAGCACTGTCTAAAGACTCAAGCAGACTTTCTGCAAGAGGTGTTTAAACTGAAGGACTCTTATAACCTTAATTTCGATCTTGAAAATTTTCCAACCCCCTCCCAGTCCTTTAGACTGTCGAATTTTTAATGTGGTCACAGATTTTGTTCCCGCTGTCCGAAAATTAGATATTCGCTGTGCTGTTTTAGGAGTATTTCCTATGCAACTATTAAGGAACTATACCCCGAATCGGAATGGTTGAGAATCTATACCGATGGCTCCCGGATGGAACAGCGACAGGACAGGAGTTTTCTGCGACCTGTTTTTCATCTATGCCCCTGTAGGCTGTTTTGCATCTGCTTACGACGGTGAAATCGAAGCTTTACGTATTGCCCTAACCAATTCCAGTGCCGAACAGAACAATTTACTAGAGAAGTTATCCTATCTGACTCTAAAGCAGCACTTTTGGCAATCAATTCCTCTCTAGCACCTCAGTCTACTTCCATCGAAAAGTGCATCTCTTGTCTTGAAGATCTTGACTCCAAAGGCAAGGATATCGTTTTGCAGTGGATACCAGGCCATTGTGGGTTCTTGGGTAATTAGAAGGCGGATTCTCTTGCCAAAAAAGGAACAAACATCACCCAAACCTTTTTATAAAGACATCTCTTTTCACTCGATGAAACTGATAATCCGAGACTTTTTCGGAACACTCTATCTGATAATCCACTTGAAGACAACTCATCTAAAACATGGTTTAACTTTATTCTAAACTTCCCTGATCAGCCCAGATTTAATGCTGTTGCCCTTTTCAGACTCCTGACGGGCTATGATTGTATGGCCAATCATCTTTTCGTATGAAACTATTTGCAAGCCCAAATTGCATGCTCTGCGGTCTTGGAGAGGACATGGACTCACCTTCCTGTCTGTCATGCACTTGTTTCCACTACTGTGTAGGGTTGTTACTGGGAGGCTCAGGCCGTATGGGCTAAACATGCCATTATGTGATTTCTTTCTATTCTCGCTGTTGTTTTCATGTTCCTTGTATCCTTTTTATTTTATTACTTATTGTAGCCTGCCATTGGAAATAAAAAAAAAAAAAAAACATTGAAATTTTTAATTAAGATTATATACTGTGTCCAAAAATAAGACCAGTTTTCAATTTAAATTTTTAGGGCATATGGTATTTCAATTTTAGTCTCTTTTTTTTAGGTTGTTGGCACTGTTCTTGACATCTGTGTGAGATTTTACGTCAAAATATTCATTAGTACTTGAGTTACGCTTGGTTTTGTGAGATGCTAAAACGGATTCCTGTGAATTGTGAAATGTCTCTTTAATCGACTCAAAACGGTGTCCGGAGTGGTCTTTTGAGTTTAGGGAATAGCCAGATGTAGCACGATGCTGAATCAGGTGAATACGGTGGTTGTGGAACGATATGGGTTTCATTTTTGGCGAGAAAGTTGTCATCTTTAGATATCAATTATCTCTACATTTGGCCTTTTAGCTAATTTAGCTACTTTAAATTAAAAATTAATTAATTAGCTTTTTAGCTACTTTAAATTTTAATAATTAAATACCACAAATTTTTAAACTGTAATAAAGATTCAACAAAAAAATATAACAATAAGATTAACAAGAAGGATTTCACTATGAGGACAATAACTAATAACAAGTAATATAAAAAAAAAAAAAAATTTAAGTCAATTCCTACTTTTATTTCACTATATTGCAGGGAAGTCCTTTATAAATAATTTTCATTCATTTTTTTTTTATGTTTATCTGGCGCCATCTATTGGTAGATATAAGTAACTTAAATCTAAAAAAAACTTAATTAATTATCTAAATTTAATTACTGAATTAATAGTCGAAAAAAACTGTATTAACATCCAGTGTCATCCACTACAAGTTCAAAAAAATGTATTTGAACCCGAGTGGATGAATAAAAAGAATTTTATTAACGATTGAAAATTTGAACAAGATATATATAGGAAGAGTGTGAGCTAATAGAAGGAATTGAATAAGGATTTGATGTTTGTACCTCTGGTTGTTTGTCCCCAACCCATGGCTGTCACTTTCCTAAGCAACAAGCTGCCAATGTTGCTATCTGCAATGCAGATGCGTTTAACTGTGTCACTGAATTTGATGGGCTGCGTCGTTTCTAAGATGGCCAAATCGTTTAGCTGCTGTGTGCTGCTGTACCTCGGATGAACCGTAATTTTGCGAAAAATATTTGCTGGGCGTCTGAAGCACTTCGATTGACATTGCCAACGATGGCATTGAAGTCCTTTGGTTGCATTTGAACTTCATTGCTGAAACAAATCATTAAACATGTACTGCATATTAGTGAAACAAATCAACAGAAATTGTACAGTTATTGAAAAGATTTTGAAAAAATGTGTTGCTGCAGAAATACACCAGGTTATAATGTAAAGCGTGAACAAGTAATATAAAAACAGATTTTTTTAAAGTCAATTCCTTCTTTTTTTTCCCCTATATTGCAAAAAGTCCTTTGTAAATAATTTTCATTCATTTTTTTTTAAAGTTTATCTGGCGTCATCTATTGGTAGATTTATGCAACTTAAATCTAAAAAAAAACTAAAATTAATTAATTTAATCTAATTACTGAATTAATATTTGAAAAACTATATTAACATCCAGTGTCATCCACTACAAGTTCAAAAAAATGTATTTGAACTTGAGTGGATGAATAAGAAGTATTTTATTAACGATTGAAAATTTGAACAAGATATATATAGGGAGAGTGTCAGCTAATAGAAGGAATTGAATATATTTTTATATCAATCATAATCAATATATCAATATTTAAGAAACGGTTTATCTCCGTTTGGGGCCCTAACGCCCGAGTGACTAGATCTCTGGCCCTCGGTGACACAGGTTTCGGATTTGAGTGCCGGCGGTGATATAGATGTTTGTTGTGGTTCGAAATCCACTTTAAATCGTAGGTCCTAGTATAATATGACTATTGGTTGTTGGGTTGACAACCCTATCTGTCTTAAAAGGATTTTTTCGGGGGGGGGAAGCGAGAGAGTCCTGCGAAGAATGTTGTTTTTCTTTTTTTTCTGTGAAGTGACTGAATAAGCCGTATTTTCCACCTGTTTACACAGTGAGCACCTCGGGGTTTCGTGTATGACGTCGTGTGATAATTAATGTCTGCCGCAGAGCAGTGCATTAGATTCGTCGTAGACACGAGAATTCTGGAAATCTCTGTCCTTGGAGTGAACTGCATTTGTGAATGAAATTATATTTAATTTTTTTTTTTAAAATAGAGTTCTGTATATATATATATATATATATATACAGAACTCTATTTTTTAAATATATATATATTATATATATATATATATATATTTTAAAAATATATATATATATATATATATATATATTCAGTCTGTTTGTAAATAAAAATTAAAGTTTTTACAGGAGACTGAAAGTGGCCCTCTTCTAGAAGTTGTTTTGAGTCTAATTCTAGTATAAGCCGAGATGTTAAAATATTTATCAAATATGTCCCCAAATTCTAACATACAATGCCACAGATAACTAATGTATCAAAATACGAAGAAGATATATAAAAAAAAATATTGGAAGAACGCTTAAAAATTGCAAAAATTTATTAAAAACGCTATAATGTAAACGACAATTACAAATATAAATTGCAATTTTTTGACAAATTAGACAAATGTCACGGAAGTTATCATCATTATGCGTGAATGCCTTTCAATGTCGACTCAAAAACAATAAAAACTTATTTCAATCAATTTATCTCTTAAATTTCTTTAAATACTTTAAATTAATAACAAAGCAATATTTATAGCAAAAGCACTGTCTAAAATTTATTCTTAAATTAATACTATAATTCTTGTTTTCTTCAATAATTCTAAATTAGGGTTACATGGTTAGATTTTAATTCCAAACTATGTTTTACATTCAAATTATTAAATTTTATTCTATTTTTATAAAATATAAACATTTCAATATATGTTTGGATCATTAGTATAACATACAATAATCATCATTTTCCATAAATATTAGATAATATACTTTAAACAATTTCTTGGCTTTATTTATATAATTCAGATTATTACACTTATAAATATATATATATTTTTCTATTTCAGACAGGAACAATAAAGAATCTTACTATACAACGCAATGAGCAGCTGTCAGTACGGCGGTAGTTGATATGATGGACGCTGTGCATGCAAAAGTATCATCATTATAGAGTGCGGCCTGCAATAATATTGAAATACATATTATTTTTATATATAAAAATCATTACTGATTTATTTTCTGCTCTTATTTTATTTTAAAGTAAAGAAATGAGCTGTATTTAAAAAAATTGATTTTGATTATTGGGAACACCAACAAAATATCTATATTTTAAGAAAAGTACACTATTGATAACTCTTATTTTATAGAATATGATATGTGGTAATGATATTTTCTAAATTTTCTGTTAAATTCATATACATATTTTCTTAATGTTTTTAAATGTTACTAATACATTCTTATTAATTTTCATCAGAATCCTATACAAATTATTACACTGGCCACCTCTTCACTAAATACAACAGTTAATAATCTAACATTTATGCATTTACAGCAATTACAACACAGTAACACAATTATTACTATAAATTTACTTACAGTAGTTATACAGTAGCTAATAATGTAACATTTAAGCATACATTTAATGTATGCAAAATGCAATGCTTTTTAAATAGTAAAATTATACCATTTAATCAAATGTGGAAGACATTCGATTGTTGACAATGGTACAACATAACAGTGATATTGATAAAATTAAACACTTACAGTCCAGGGGAACTGTCCTTGAGATGTTTGTGAACCTCCTGTTATTCTTTCCGTTTGTAACATTTATGCATTTACTGTAGTTACTACTCAGTAACACGATTATTACTGCACAATTGCTTACAGTAGTTTTACAGCAGTTATACAGTAGTTAATAATGTAACGTTTATGCATACATTTATAACTACTAATAATAGTAGTTCTAAATGTATTAGACAGCGCATTTCAAATTTTAAAATTAGATCATTTAAGCAAGTGTGGAAGACATTCAATTGTTGACAATGGTGCAACATAACAGTGATATTGAATAAATTAAACACTTACAGTCCAAGGGAACTGTCCTTGAGACGCTTTTGAACCTCCTATTATTCTTTCAGTTTCTTCAAAATTTCATCTGAAAAGTAATTACCAGCAATTACATTAGTAAAAAATAATTACGGCAACATACAAGAAATGATATACATATGTAATTGTATATAAGGGCTGCCCAATTAAGGATATAATTCTGTAGCGAATGCGGGTCAACATGAAATTGTATTGTATTGGGAAGTTAATTTACAGTTCGACCTTGTTATAAAACAAACTATTATGCCCACACATACATAAAAAAGAAAAGAAAAAATACAGATTGTCCCTTATCTGCATTTCCTTTTTGAATTACGTTACCATAAGTTGGTGATCAATAAAATACATATTTTATAATTTGCCATATTTTTAGAGTATGAAATTGTATATAAATGAAAAATAATATGAACTCGAAGAAAAAAATATAACTTCTCTCATCTTGAAATAACTGTACTAAATTTGAGAAATTGTGCTTTGCTAATGTAGTGATATGTGCTAATACTATTTATGAAGTTCTGAATTAAAACCAATTATTCAAGTGCTGTATTTTCGTGTAAGTGATAAAGAAAAGTGCTTTAAATAAAAAATATAGTACTAAGCACGCATAGTACTCATAGTGTTAAAAAACTGCAGAATGCATACATAGCTAAATACTACAATGTTAAAAACTGCATACATAGTAAACACAATGCATTCATAGTTAAAAACCACACAATGTATGCATAGTTTAATACTACACAGTTGCATGCATAGTTAAAAGCAACACAAATCGTAGATTACCGTTCAGAACAAATCAATATGAAAATGAAATTTAGCTTTTAAATAGGGGAGTACTATGTATACTTTGTGCTATATTTTTATTTTATTATATTTTATATTCTTTTTTAATAACATTCTTCAATGCTAATAATTTTACAACAATTTTATTTCAATGTTAATAATTTACCAACTCAATAGGCACTATTTTTTTCTATTACTTTGCATTCGAATTAACACAGTTAACCTATTAGGTATGAGTATGTCGCCGAATAGCCACGTTAAATTAGGGTCGTACTGTATTTATATATTTTATTAAATTCTACATATTTAAGAAATGATTTTTTTATTTAAATAATTATATATATTTCTTATATAAAATATTTAATTCAGTATTTTCGAATATTAATTCGGTAATTAAATTTAATTAATTAATTTTAGTTTTTTTTTAGATTTAAGTTGCATATATCTACCAATAGATGGCGCCAAATAAACTTAAAAAATGAATGAAAATTATTTACAAAACACTTTCTGCAATATAGTGAAAAAAAAAAAAAAAGTAGGAATTGACTTCAAATTTTTTTTTTTTTTTTTATGTATTACTTGTTTTTTGTGACATGATTTTTTGGCTATAATCATCTTAGAAATAAGATACTAGTAGTAGTACATAGTACTAGTATCTTATTTGCATAGATAAAGATCTACATATTTATGAAGATATTTACGTAGATCTATTATACTATTATGTAGATAAAAATCCTGCATCTAGATTAGTGCGCTATTGTAAAAGGATCTGATCTTCGAATCAATAATAAGATAAAAATTACTAAACAATTATTTTTATAATATTATTATTATTTTTATTTAATTAAACTTGAGTTTGTTCTTGTTCTCTGTTTTGACCTTCCATTAAAAACTTTTAAAGATACCAGTTTATTTTTAAGAAAAATTCAATATATGATGAAGCGAACCACAAAAAAAATTATCAGCAACTTAGTATATCCCTACTCTAGAGGATAAACTTAGTATATCCCTACTCTAGAGGATAAACTTAGTATATCCCTGCACTACATGATACAACTTAGTATATCCCTGCACTACATGATACAAGGAGCAATTTGAGGTAAGGAATTGTCTTGACAAGCACTTTTGTCTAAAACAGAATTTTTTTAAATAATTAAAAGTAGATATATATTCAAATGTATTTAAGTAGTAGATAAAAAAGACAACTTTTAGTTCATATTTATTACTATGATTTCCTTTTAGTATACTATTAAACAATTTTGCCATATGAAAATAAATATCAAAATTATTAGAGTAATTTATAAGCTGGCAAATTTAGTAATTACTTTAACAATTCAAACATCTGAGAATAGGTTGGTTTATATAATACTTAAACCATTATTAAATTTTATTATGAGAATAATATTTCTAAAATTTAAATTGTTTCATAAACCAGTTCCGATGGCTTTTATTTACAGTGTGATAGATATAAAAATTCTTGCAACTATATGTAAATGCGTAATTCAACAGGACAATGAAAATAAGGAATTAAAAATAATTAACAAGAATTTAAAAAAAATTATTAGCATATAGTTTTAATTTGAATGACATTCCCTTTTGGTGCAAAATTTAATTATCAAAACAGTCCTTTTTCGTCAAGGTGTTGTAAACAGACAGAACAATATTCTATTAATATTGAGAACTATACTTTGTTATTAACTATTCCAACAGACAGAACAATATTCTGTAATTTGAATTTGAATTATATTTAGCTTATGTGTAAAATTCAATTATCAGAACAGTTCTTTATTCGTCAAGGTGTTGTAAACAGACAGAATAATATTCGTAAAAATTTCATTGTTGTTATTTATGATTTCTTCTTACCCATTGCATAATGTAAATCTTTTTTTTTTAAAATTTAGCTTATTTATAAAAATTAGAAATTGATACTAAATCTAAAAAAAAAACTTTATGAAAAACTACAAAAAAATAAGTAATATAAAAAAAAAAAATTTAAGTCAATTCCTACTTTTTTTTTCACTATATTACAGAAAGTCCTTTATAAATAATTTTCATTCATTTTTTAAGTTTATCTGGCGCCATCGATTGGTAAATATATGCAACTTAAATCTAAAAAAAACTAAAATTAATTAATTAAATTTAATTAATGAATTAATATTTGAAAAACTGTATTAACATCCAGTGTCATCCACTACAAGTTCAAAATTTTTTTTGAACTTGAGTGGATGAATAAAAAGTATTTTATTAACGATTGAAAATTTGTACAAGATATATATAGGGAGAGTGTGAACTAATAGTAGGAATTTAAAAATCACATTTTAATAATATTGTTTACTAAAAGGTCATACAGAATAAAATAATTCATAAAATATCATTTCTTTTCAACTTGAAAAAATTAATACTTTCCCTTTAATTAATTTTTATTTTTATAAATCAATGTTAATTTCATAAAATAAAAACAAAACTAATTACCTTCCTTTAGGACATCACCAAACTGAAAAAAAAAAAATACAGAGAATAATCAAAAACTATTTTTATTAAATATAACGAATTATAAAAAATTCGTGTATTATAATGATTTTGGAATGCCGGGAATCGAAAGTCTTTCAGCAAATGAACTAAAATAATTGAAATAAAGATCAATAAAAATAATTTCCTTTAAGTAAAGATGTTATTTAAAATAAATAATTAATATTTCATTTTTTACAAATTCCATAAATTTAAATAAATCAGACATGCATTTTTTATATGATAGAAATAATCTGATAACATTTTAATAAAAAAATGTATTTATTTGACTTTTATAACATAAACAATCTTATAAGACTGCTATTAAAAAAAAAGAAAATTGCATTTTTACCTCTGGAACTTCTGCTCTGGTAAAGGCAAACCAAAACTAATATTGCCCAAAAATAAACCATGGTGCTGCTGAAATGTTTCCTATAGTGTAACACAGGCTGTTTTATACTGCGTAAAACCGTACATCTAAATTAAGTTTACAGGTGTTTCTTGAAAAAGATAATTACGATCTAATAATTCACATAGAATTTGTTTCCCAATTTTCGACTACAAAAAGGATCAATTAAGTGGCATGTGTTGTTCAAGGATTCTCTCAAAATAACTTTTAAAGCGTTTTTATCTTTAGTATACTACTGTGTCCAAAAAGTAAGACCAATTTTTCAATTTAAAATTAACGGGGCTGATGGAATTCCAATTTTTTTTTTTTTTCTGTTTTAGGTGGCTGACACTGTCCTTGACATCTGTGTGAAATTTAACGTCAAAATATTCATTAGTGTTTGAGTTACGCCTGGCTTTGTGAGACGCTAAAACTGATACCGGCGATTTTTGAAATGTCTGAATTAACTGAGCAAAGAACTTGCATTAAATTTTGTTTACGGAAACGTATAGAATGTCGCAGAGGCATTCGGTGAGCATTTGTATATCGGAAAGAAATGTTTAGAAGTGGCATAAACAATTCAAAGAAGGCAGAGAACCGCCTATTTACAATTAGAGACCTTGCTGATGATGTTGGAATTTCAAAAGGATCGGCCTATTACATTTTGTACCTCAAACGCGTCAAATCTCGATTGGCACCGAAACCACTGAATGCGCCAGCTCACACTGCATTGATTCTTCGTGAATGTTTCGCCAAAAATGAAACCCTATCTTTCCATGACCACCATATTCTCACCGTGCGACTTCTGGCTATTCCCTAAACTCAAAAGAACACTCCGGGGACACCGTTTTGAGTCGATTGAAGAGATTCAACTTGAATCGCCGCGTGTTTTGAAGGCCATCCCCTGCCAATGACTTTTTAACATGCACTGCGGATTATAAAAAAGTGGGCCTAAGTCCGGAGGGGATTACTTTAAAGGCGATTAAATAAATTTGAAGATTAAATAAAGAGTTTTTAAAAAAAAAAAAATAATTGGTCTTACTTTTTATCACAGTAGTATAAACTGATTCAAAGCGCAGTATTTCTTTAGCTTTTAATAAAAACAGAGATCTTTCACTTTTATTTCAAATTCCTTCCAAAAGAATTCTCATTTTTTTTTTTTTTTTTTTTTTTTTTTTTTTTTTAACTAATACTACTTTTTTTTTTTTCCTCCAAAAATTTTGTTTCATTCTTTTTAAATATCGAATGATATATGAGTTCAGAATCCTTCTTGCGCTATTTTCTAAAAATATAAATATTTATTTCTAGTTAATTTTCTGTAGTTCTACTTCATAAAATTACAGAAAATCATTATTTTTTTTTCTTTTCATTTCACTTTAAATTGAAAAAAAGTCAGGAAATAATCAAAATTTTATTCTTAAATTTAACATAAATATCTAAAAAAAAAAAAAAGAACAAACTTTCATATGTAACTATGTTACTTGTAAACCATTCCCAACTGGAACTAAAATCGTTTTGAATTACTTATTCTTTACACTAAGCCATCTGGCTGACGTTGGCTGCTAAACTGTCTTTTTCGAGGAGGGTTTGGACCGATTAGAAAGAAATATTTTACTATCTTTTAAAAACACTTTTACAATGGCAACATCGGAGTGACTTATCTCTGTGCAATAACTAGGGGTTTGGATCAATAAGCCTAAGATAAGATTGCTTTTGCACTGGATGAAAATCATAAGATTTTTATAAATATCATTCAATGTTGTGATCTAACAGGATGTCTATGGAGGGTTTCTAAGTACAAGCACATGAAGTACTAAGTACAAGTACATTTCTAAGTACATGACTTATGCATGACAGAATAAACCTTTTTCTGAATTATTGATAGCTAACGGATAGAAAAACATAAATCTTTAAAACACAGTTTGAGATCTCAGAAATTGTTGTTTAAGAAAGTAAATGCTTCAGAAGCAGCAACTCATGTTGGTTTCCTCGTATAACAGTCAGTAGCAATACCATTGACTGATGGGAAACCATTTACTGATGGCGAGTTAATTAAGGATTGCATGATTGCAGCAGCAAAAAAATAGGTCCAGAAAAACTAACTTATTTAAAAACATTATTTTGTCAACAAAGGCTGAGATTACGAGTAAATGATATTGCACAAAATGTATCAACTCAATTATGTGACAAAATTGCGACTTCTCTTTTGGCCTCGATGAGTCAACAGATGTTTTAGATATTTTTGATGATATTTTTAAGAATAAGGATGATATTTTTATGGATAAAGAGGACAGGAAAATTAATTAAGGATAGATAATAATAATAATTAATAATCCAGAATAGATAAAAATTATGCACTGTATGAAGGACACCGATGAAGATAATTTTAAAGTAGTTGAAATTGCTGTTCAGAAAACAATCTTCAATAAAAAAAAATTTTAATGTATTTGTGGAAAAAAAGTAATATATAAAAAAAATTAAAGTCAATTCCTACTTTTTTTTTTTCACTATATTGCAGAAAGTCCTTTATAAATAATTTTCATTCATTTTTTTAAGTTAGAAAAAATTATCTCTCTCCTTCACATAAACACTTCCATCACTCTCACTAATTTATTCACATGTTTCCTTTTCCATTTTGTTCCCCTCCTTGACTCAGACTAGAACCCAGAATGAAAAAAATCTGAAAATAATTTTTTTTTTCCAGCGATCTACACGCTTCATCACTGATGGTATTTATTCCTAAATTTATATCTGCTAAATATTCCTGCTAAAAATTTTCTCCCATATAAAACTAAAATTAACTAATTAAATTTAATTAATGATTTAATATTTGAAAAACTGTATTAGCATCAAGTGTCATCCACTACAAGTTTAAAGAAATATGTTTGAACTTGAGTGGATGAATAAAAAAGTATTTTATTAACGATTGAAAATGCGAACAAGATATATATAGGGAGAGTGTGAACTAATAGCAGGAATTGAATAAATGTGTTGTTGGTCTCGTATCGACGGTCGTAAAAAAGTGGCAGTTGTTCAATTTCATTAATCGTACATTTCATTATTCATCAGCAGTCTTTGTGCGGAAAAAGCTTGGGTATTTCAGAAGATTTAAAGCCAGTATGCTAGCTGTTAATCATATCAGATCACATGCACTTTATCATTGTCAATTCCACGAGTTTGTTGAAGAGATTGGATAAAATGACTTACCATGTTATACCTCAGTACATTTACTTAACTAAGTAAAAGATCTAACGCGCTTTTTTGAGCTCGAGCAATAATCGAAATATTCTTGTATTAATGGAACCATCCTCTTACTGAGTTACAAAAAAAAAAAAAAAAAAAATGAGTGGTTATGGAAGTTCTCATTTTGTACACATTTAACTGAACATATGAATGATTTTAATTTAAAAATACTTGGAGCAAACCACTTCTGCCAGATTTATACACTCTTATTAAGTCCTTTTACAAAAAATGATTTTATTTTAATTCCAACTAAACCAAAAATATATTCATGTCTTTTTAATGCCAGCCAAACATTCAATTGGCAAATTCTGACTTCATTCAGATAGATTTTTGCAATAGAAGCTTTGGGTACTTTAAAAATAAATTTTAAATATTTTTCTTAGATTTTGATGCAATTACAAATAACATCAATTTTCAAAATTCTTTTAACGATAACATAAAAATTTTTGTCCCAGAATTTCAAATTTGAATTATTGATTTGCATTGTAGCCATATTTTTAAAAATATTTAAACTAATCTTTGTTTAATAAGATTCTTCCACCCACACAATTTGAACAATTACATATATTTGCACTTTTCTTTTTCTGCTTTCAGAACTACTGAACTTCACTGCTGATAATTTCCACTAGAAAACTTTATCCACAACTACAAACAAATGACAGCGGAAAATTACAACTACATAAATCTCATTAATCAAAGTTATAATGTTTAATGTCATTGTGTCAATTACCTTTGTACATTACTTATTGTATGTTTTAGGGCAAATATCGTATCATTAATTACAGTTAAAATTTTTTGTTTCATTAAAAATTCAGTTATTATATTTCTTAATGGATTATTACACATGGTAAAAACATCTGATTATTATTTTGTATAAGTTAATTTTGCAAATTTTACAATGCAATAAATTAGGGTCATAGTTTGGAGCCCTTTGCTAAATAATATGCAAAAATGCAAATTCGATGTGACTGAGGAACCTGATAATAATAATAACAAGGCTGAAATTCTTCATTTTGTCAATTATTTTATGATACTGAAAATCATTTTGTGTGTCAACTTTTTGATTTGTTTGGCTTTCGATTTGTTTTAGAAGAATGTGATGCTTCTGTGTAAAGTTTCAAGAAATATTATCCTATTTTTGTATTCAGCAATTAAACACAATTGTAAAATTTCACTTTGGCCATACGAGTTTTGATACAAAATTTTGTTGTGTTTTCCATAGATGTCATATGCTTTTCAACATCACAGATTATAGAATTCACATTTTTTGGTACCGTAATTTAGCTAGGCGCACTATCTCTGGTATGAATACGAAAATTTTAAATATTTCTTTAATTATAGAAGTAATTATTTTACTCTTTTAAGTAAACTCACTTTTCACCTTAATGAATATACAATGCAGTACTGTTGAAAAATTTTAAATCCCGACGTAATTAATATTTTAAGGTAATTACCAAATGCTTTCATAATTAATTTATTTTAAGAATAGAAACATAAGTTTTAGGAATTATACATTTTCAATTTGGTTACACATTAATTCTACTAAATTTGCAAAAGAAATTTAGAAATATAGGGTGATTTAAATCGTTAATAAAGTGGAATGAGAAAATTTTTCCTAAAATTTTTTCTTGCAACTTAAACCGTTATTCCTAATGTTCAGTTTTGAATGTATATTAATTTTAAAAGGAGTTAATAAAAATGTTAACGATTTTAAATAATTAATAGAGAATACGATGAATTAATCAGCGTTGCATGTGTAAAGTAGCTTCATTTAATCTCATCTATGCATAAAAAAAAAAAAATTAAGAATATTTTCTTCCTGGCTTGTGGCGTCATCTGCTGAACAGAAAGAGAAACATTCTCCATGATGCATATAATACTTTAAACTTTCGTTTGCCGATAATTTTTACATTGATACCCAGTTTATTACAGTAAATACTTTTTTTTTCAAAAAAAAAAATAAATAAAAAAAAAAAAAAATCAAGTAGATTTAAAATAAAATGTTGTGTAAATGATATTATACGCTCAAATTTTGTTTTAAATGCAATAATAAAAGTGTAATTTTTTTCGGGGTAAACAAAAGCATATTACCAATACAAATGTAAGATCATTATTTAAACAAAAATTATAAAGCAAAGACCATTATCTCAAAAAATATCAAAATAGAATATATAAATTTTATTTCAAACTGACAAAATAAAATCTAGGAAAACATTCACTATTTTCATTAGTAACTTTTTATTTAAATTTCGTAGAGGTTTCTTTATATATATATATATATATATAATAATTTTTATATTGCAATTAGAAAGCTTTGGTATTCCAAAAAAATTTAAATAAAAAAAAATTAAATAAATAAAAAAAAGGAATAAGGCTCTTATAAAAATCAATTTGTTTGAATTTCTTAAAAACAATAATTCTTTAATATATTTATATTGAAATAAAATGTAAAAATTCTACTGACTGGATACTAATATTTATGGTAAACAAAGCTATTGTTTGATACATGATCATAATCATACAATGTAAGGTTTTAGGTAAGGTGCTTATCATAAGGTGTGTAGTGAAAAGGATTTTTATTTAATACACCACATATAAAATGAATGGTAAATTTAAAATTGTTATTATTATTATTATTTTTGCATCTTGAAAAGTAGTAATTAATAAAAAATATTTTTCCGTCTTTCGTACAAAAAAGGTGAAGTTTTGAAATGCCTTTATAGCATTATAGCTATTTTAATAAATTAATTGGGACGGATGAGTATCAATAAATTATCGAATGCCAAATACACATATAATAAATTTTTAAAAAAAAGGATCTGCTTAGTTTTTTTTTTTTTTTTTTCTTCAAATGCAGCTGGCAAATAGATCGTGATCTTTTATGCCGTAAGGGCTGCACCGATGTTACTCACTTTGCACTACCCAGGAGGCAAGTGCAACTTGATGATAAGCCATGGACGAGGAGTAACAACGCCCCCGCAACGCTCTACAATCCTATTAGGACCGGGACCGACGGTATAAAGTGGATTCGAACCACTACAAATACCAATGGCAACGCCGGATTTGAACCCGATACCTGTCGTACAGAGCGCCAGCCACTCGGCCATTAAGCCCGTCAGGATCTGCTTAGTACATTTTGAAATTTCAGTAGCTAAATTACATTTCTACTGATTATTAAAAACCGAATTCTAGTACTATTCAGTATTAGCAAAAAATAAATATGTATAAAATTTCTCTTAAACTACTGATGAAACTTACTGTGTCTTTGATTGACGGCAAGATTAATTCGCCGCCAATTGTGAGTAGTTTTCCGCTTTTTGCGATTAATAGTGAAATATTTTATGTGGTTGATAGGCCATCATCTTGTTTATAAGACGTCGCAAAATGGTTGGCAGTTTCAAATATTTATTTTCCAGTCCTTGAAAATAAGTTGAATCTTTGTACTTTTATCACCATATATTTTATTCAAATGCTCTTGCAGCCTAGAAGATTTCATGGCGTTATTTGAAAAAAGCGTTTGCGCAAATTGAATGTATAGAAAATGATTGCTTTGTAGGATAGTTCTTAAATCTTTTGATCCTTGAAAATTGTTATCATTTGTTTAAACCCTTTGAGAGCTCTTAAATAAATAATGTATTACCGCCATTTCTTCTCAGATTTAGACATTTTGAAATGAAAAATTTTCCACGGTTTACTTTTCACAGATTTATATATACTTTTAAAAAATACAGGATGATTATAAAAAAAAGAACACTTCTCGATATATGATTCCCTGGCTTTTGTACCATTCACAGAAACTGAATGAAGGTATTTTTTAGGTATTTTGAGGTATGTGTTCAAGAATTATAGGAAAAACAACAGTTAAACACTAACAGTTATGGATTTACAATGATACGATTTCAAAAATTTGAAGCAGAAATGTCCACTTTTTTTATTGAAATGTGATCTCCACAGGAAAACCACAAATAACATTAGAATGGCATCTGTAGCACGAGAATCGCTGGCACTAATCAGACTAAGAAAAAAAGTGAAAACAACCAGTAAGGGCAGAAAATTTTCTATGTGACTTCCCTCACCCACGATGAAACTTTGCATGAGGTAGATGGTGTATGGCACTGAAGCACGTTAAACATTCCAAACACCAGCTCACCAAATCATATTAATCCATCATCTACATCTGCTATTTATCCCTCCATCGCCAATACAGATATATAACCGAATTTATTTTTCACTCAGTCTCTTACAATAATTATCCAATTATCCTTTCACCTATATCAAATCCAAAAACTTTCAAAACATAATTTGGTCTACTCTTCATTTCTTCATAATCAACAGAATCTCACATGTACACAGAATCTTATTCTAATTTACAATCTTTTCTTAATTAACAATAAGAAAAAAAACTAGAAAATTTCTCATCCCCCAATGCTTTCTTGATAAAATACACAATGAAAAAAAGCTTTACAACTGGAAAACAAAACTTTTAGGTCAAGTGCACCCTGAAATTTCTCGCAATCTTTGAATTACATACAAAACATTTTCAGTCAGCTTAAGAGATATTATTTTACCTCTACTGCTATAATAGGAAATAAATAAAATAATTAAAACAATTCCCAATAGAAACAATCACATCGTCAGAAGCGAGATCATTCATACTAATAATAATTTAATCCTCCCATCTAAAGCTAAATTAATGTTGTATCATATTTAAATCTAATCTGTTGGTAAGCCCTTGACTTGATTTTAAGCATTTCGTCATATGCTATCTCAACTTGCAATTATATTATCCGTGCAAAATTTTCTGTAATTCAAGTTTTTTAAAAATTGCAACTTTCAATCTAATCGCATCATCAATTTACTCGTAAGTCAAATAAAAACCACCCTAAACAGCATTTTAACAACAGAGTTCATCTGAATTTCAGGGCATGTTGCCGTTACAGAGAATTAGCAGTTCTAGCAAAATCAGTAGCTAGAAACCATTATTACACCATTATTTTATCATTACACCATTATTTTCATTGAATATCTCCATGGGATCTCATATTTCAACCGAATACGAAGACATTATAAATAAACAACATATGAGTTGGTAAAAAGAAAATACGCTAAAGAATTTATTCATTTAAAAAAAGCTTTTAATTTTCTTTTCGACTTCTTCCTGTAGATCTAAAGGAAGACGTCCTACTTTATATAGATTTCGCTCAAAAATATAGCTATCAAATGCTTAATTACATAGATTTGATTTAAATCTATTTTCTTTTTTGTCCATTCTGCAAAAAATGATAAGCCATAGAACATATTTTTGTTTCAATATATGAAATATGAAGAGTTAGGAAACTAACTACAAAACTCTTTTAGATAAAAAAAGTGCTAATTTTTTCTTGGATATGTCTGGGGATGCTCCTCACAAGACTGTAACAAGACTGAGTTCATTTTCTACGAAAGGTCTCATAACATCGTAAGCAATGGTTGAACTTCAATGATCTTTTCTGTTTTTTTGTTTGTAATCAGTATTATTCAAAGTTTCTTATAATCTTTCCATTTTTTATATTATTGTGATCTAATCGATCAATTTATTCGTCTATTCTTCTCATCTTTATTTTTATCCGGATTATGCCTTTATTTTCTTTTTAGTTTCCAGAAATACCGTCCAATAATTCTTTTTTCATTCAAAATCATGTTCAAAGCTCAACATGTAATCTATCAAATTTATAATTTTTCCTTCGTTATCACATAGTATATTTTCTTTTTGAAATCATTTGGATAAATTGAGATAAAGAAGTGTTCTCAATCAAACATCTTACAGCAACAAAACAATTTAAATAAGGAACGTGCATATATGTTTGAAATTAAAAATGATTAAATTAGTTAATTAAATAGAATTAAATAAATATTTTGTGTCTGTCTGAATGAAAGATCTTTTAAATCAGTGAAGTTCACATAATTTACGAAACCAAATCAAGATGGCATACAATTTATTGGAAAAATTATAGACCCAAAACTCCCCTATTTTTGTCGAAATATATTTGATTACATGAATGTCTTTGCTTACCAATTTTCAAAGACTTTTTCAGGATTTTATTAAAGAGAATTAGATATACATATATCTAATACTAATAAAAAATTTTAATGCTATAAAAATAAGAAAAATTTTTATGAAAATAGTAGGTGTTTTCAAAATATTTTATTATATTAATTTCCTAAATGGATGAGGTACTCCATGGCTGCTTTTCTTGACTATCTTACTGCAGCTGATTTGCCTCTGAAATGCCACCATGGAAGGCTCCTATCTTGAGACGGCATCTTACCACACTGAAAACGACTTAAAGAAATGCAAAAACCTATGCTTTACAGAATAAATTTTAGGATTAACTGTCCTACATTTCACTGTCGTATGGGAAAAACTCCAACCAAGCAGCTTATCTGTCAATACGAAATTATTTAAACATGTTGTCATTATTGCCATCGAATCATTTCGCTTCTGAAATCAGTGGCATCAACAAATGCGTCCAGCAATTTCTAACCTATGCCGTTTGCAAGCTATCTGCGCATGATACTACTTTTATTCCTGAGGTTAATTGTAGATAAAAATATAATCCTTTTTAAAATATTCAAAAATATATACATTGATAGACAATATAAAAATATAGAAATGCTAAATCTCTTTTTGTAAGAATAGCATTATTTACATTTGTTTAAATGCTGTCTTGAAATTTTTTCCATGCCATTGTTTCTTCATATCGAGAACCCATGTCCATTATTCTCCAATTGGCAACTGGAGAGACCAGACAAATGGCGATAAACATTTGTTTTTTTTTTTTTTTTTAGTCACTTACCCAGCATCCCTTTGACAAATGAACCAATTTAGAAAAAGACTGTTATTTGCAGTCACACTGTGTGTCCTCTATCACTGACAAGAGGTTGCCTTAATGGCTTAACGTTCCCTACCACGTAGCAATCGGTTTTCGAATTCTTTTTCTTTTTGTGCTGTTTTCTGTTATGTTGTTTTCCTGTACTGTCTCCCGCATGCGATAGGCATCGGTGATTAAAGTGGTATTTATGAAAAAAAAAATATATATTTGAAATGAATTATTAATAGTATCATTATTTTTTGTTTGGTTTCCCCCTTGGATTTTTAAGGGAAAAAAAAACTGTGATAAATTGTCACGAATAAATCTAGGATTTAGTTGATTTGACGTAAAGGGGGAAAAAAGAATTGTTTGGTTTTAATTTTTTTTCTTCTTCCGTTTGTGATAATGTGGAAAAGAAAAAAAAGTATATTTTTTTAGTAATTTAGTAAGAAAAAAAAAAAAAATATTTTTAAATTTTGTATTTTTACCGTTTAAAATAATGTTATATTAGTAAAGTACTAATTAAAATATATTTCAGGTATTCATTATTCCTCAAATCATGACATACCTTACCATTCAGAAAACAATAAAATTATGAAAACAAAATATTGAGAGAAGTTTTAAATAATCTCCTTTTTCGAAACAGTATGATATATTATGGAATAGAAAAAGTCAAGCCTAACGATTTATTGACTTTTGCTTCAATGTACATTGTTTATATTAAATGAGACTATATATATGTAAATATATTTGCTTTTTATTTAATTCTAGTTATATATACATATTTTTGCATATACATATTTTCACATATATATACATATTTTTTGCATACATATTTTGTACATTGTAGATACTGATAGGTTAATTGTACTATTAAAATACAAAAAAATATATTTATGTTCCTAGAGAATTTTTTTTTTTTCGACATTACTTTATTTTATTAATTTAGTAACAAAACTACAGCTGCCTCTTATAATCAAATTTCAGCACTAAGTGTAATATTTTAACATTGCGCATAATGAAATATGAGATCTATTATTCCCACTGACTTGAATTCATTGAATTGAAAGTTTTTCCCTTGTAAAAGATTTATGATTTTTCTTAAAAAACTGCAGTATATTTATATGTTTCTCTAAAAAACATTGATTTTGTGAATTTTCAATTAACGCTATTTATATCGTTGCAAATTCTATGAATGGTCATAAACATTTTAAGTAATGTCTTCTGTTGCTTTATATTGGATTCAGTAACAACATAACATAAAAAATGAAGTTGTTAAAATAATTAGAAAAGTAATGTTGAATATCAAAATAATTTTCGTGAATGCATATAAAATTTTAGAGTCATTTTGCAATAGGACCAGTTGTATAAGAATATGAATAATAAAAGGAACCAACGGTCTTGCTAATGATTCTAAGGATAGAGAAATAAAAGAGTTCAAATTCCCTTAAAATTTCTTCAGGTATGAATTGCAGGTAAATTGCTTCAGGTATTCAGAAAGAACTATAAAATATATTTATTCTTAATTTAAGATCATTTATTTGTTGGATATCACTTAATATGTTATTAAGACAGACTGTTTTTTAGTAAATTTATAGTTTGAGAAACTTATCACTCCGCTACTGCTAAAAGTAGAAAAAATGTTACCCTGAAAATTTTTAAAAAAATTGTATTTCAGCTTTATGGTAATAAAGTTTTATAACTTTCAATTATCCTCAGTAACTATATTCAACTTACACATTCAATATCTGACATGAATGTAATTTAGACTTTAACATAATGCATAAAGCTTTTAACACCCCCCCACAATACGCCTCCACCAAGACATTGGTAAATCAAACTTTAAAACAGGTTAAAAACAGCAACAGAAATAACCTTCAGAAAAACTGCAAACTCTTCAAAAGAACTTTTATCAAAGAAAATAAAAATGGAGGAAATATGCTAAATAAACATACCTGCTTTAATGCTCCACGAAAGCATAAACATCACAACTTTGGATTGTTACAATAGTCAAAGTGCATCCAGATGCTAAATCCATTGATTCTGCTTCATGAATTATTTAAACGAGTAGTTGAAGAAGATTCTCCACCATTGATGAAGCCATTTCCTTGGAGTTTTCCTGATTCCAAGTTATTCTGGACTTCTGAGTTAAGAATTTTATCAACAATAGTTTCTGAAAGGAGCAAAAAAAAGATTCATTCTTATGTATATATATATTTTTGTATTATCAAAACAGCGTGAACCCTACAATCCAACAGAATTCTTTTTTTTTACTTCCTTATTGCAAAAATACAGAGGTTAAAAAGAATGCCACTGCTTTTAAATTTATTCGGAAGAAAAAAAATCAGTTAAATTTAGAAGTTTTTATGCGAGAATGTAAAAATGCTTATTCGGATCAATCAGTAAATAAAAATCTGTTTCTTATTGAAATTCAGGAAAAGAATTATGTAAAAATCTGTTTTTGTCTGGATGGACTAAAAATATGAATTCAGAAACACAAATCTTTCCAATGTTTAAATTATTCTTTCGAATAACCGAATAATATAAAAGAATTATAAACAGTCAATAAAACAAATTTCGGATATGATAAAAATCTATTTATAAATATAAATTTATTCCAGCAGTTTATAGTTTTTTTTTTTTTTGTTTTTGTTTATAACAATTGCAGATTGAATGTTTTATATTATAAGTTTTTATTTTCAATGCAAATCAGTTTGATCGAAAAGATCTCGTTATTTTTCCCGGTTTAACATGACTGTTGGGCTTAGGACTGACAAATCTACCCTGTAAAAAGTCTGCTTCACAGAGACAAGTCAGACTTCCACCTACGGATGATACATCACAACTGGAGCTGCACTCTCTTTCCCTCCTTCCACGAGATCACAGAAGTTCATGGACTTGGTCTAGATGTTGCTGTCTACCAAGTGGGATAAGAAACAACAAAGATAAGTATTATTACTTTAACTGATATATATCATCATCAACAGTGGCGAAACAGCCTCATGGTGGGCCAAGGCCGTGTGACTATTGGTAGATTTCAAGACAGGAGATGTTATCTTTTTACGGAGTAGGGTTGTCAGCCCAGCGCTCTACGCTCATATAAGATCTAAGGCTTAAAGTAGAATTCGAATCACTACAAACATCCATGGCATCACATGGACTCGAACCCGAACATGTGACAGCGAGCGCCGGAGCGCAAGCTACTCGGCCATCAGGCCACAACTAATATATAACTTAAGACTTAATTTTACTAATTTTAATTTTATAAATTTAATTTTATATCATAATAACAATATAAAATATAACAATTATTAAACTTTTTAATTTTATAAATAATTAATGAAATTACAAAGAAATCGAATGAAAATGCATTTTATAAACATGTATAACTATAATAAATACAGTTAGTTTTAATTATAATAGTTTAATTGAGTTTTCCTATATTTTCAGATTTGTTTTTATTATAATCTTTAATAAAAAAAAATATACTGTAATGCGTAGAACCTATATCTAACAAAATTCCTTACTCATGAATAACATGCTAAGAAAAAAATAAACCTAGTATTCTATAAAACCTTTCAAGAAATCTTAAAAAATACGAATTCCTGTAACTAATCTAAACTGATGAAAAGAAATGGAAAAAAGAGATATCAGTTTTCTTCTAAAATATCAGATTAAAAAAAAGTATATACGTTCTGTAATTCAAATCACAGGATAACTTTAACATACGCGATTAGATTTCTAGAGTCCCTCTTTTGAAAAATGATATCGCCAGAAGATGTCGCATTCTTATATTTATGCTTGATTTTATTTTAAATATCTAAAAAGGATTTTGTGGTACTGAAAAACTGGATAGTTTTTTAGTTTGAAAAAAATTTGCTTCCTTTATTAATAAGAGATTTATGAAATGCATTATCATTATATTCATGAATTAAAAATGATATATACTTAATTTATATTTGAATACTTGTATATCAGTGGTATATAAAAATGCATGTACAGTTTTATAAAGAAAGGATTCTTTTTAAAAAATCGTCCCAATGTTCAGAGTACAAAAATTATTTCCTCTTTGAATGCCAAGCATTTTTCATCTAAATCATTCACTGCTGAAAATGGAAATATCTAGCAGATTCAACGCTGGTTTTCTAGCAGATTAACGCTTATCAGATTACTGAAAAATGCACCATCAAACTGCAATTTCATTTCGTCACCACAATTTAGGACAAACATCCTCGAATATAGCATCTAGGGTTTACTCCTACTCTTCAAACCCAAAGTCTATTTAAGCTAGCCATCATTTAAATACCATTTTCATTTATATGTTATCTCTCAGATTACTTTGCTCTTTCGATAAGAGAAAGTACTTTTCAGTACTTGGATGCTAAAATTAATTTATACTGCCTACGAACTTTTACGGAAATATTCACTAAAAGTAAAAGCTGGGTGATCCTAAACACTTAAACGAACGAAAGTTAAACATAAGATCAATACTGGTGATTATGCACTTATCATTCAAAAGACGCACCAAAACACGTATCTTACGAATAGAAATCTAGAAAGTGGTCTGAAAGATATTATTCAGCTATCTGTAAGTCCTGGAAATTTCTTGTAGTTCTTGTACTGAAAAAAAAAGATGGAATCTGGTGTTTTCGCGTGGACTACCGGCTGTTCAATAAGATTACGAAGAAAGACGTCTGCTTTCCATCTCGTCTGAAAGTCACTCTGGAATGCTTAAAGGATGCCGAGTTCTTCTCTTCTAGTATGAATCTCTAATCGGGTTACTGGCAAACCAAAACAAATGAAGCAGATCACGGAAGACTTGCACTAATTTAAAAGTTATGTCTGTAATTCGTATGAATTCTGTAATTCGTCCGCTACTTTCGAGAGAATGATGCGCAAATTGCCTTCACCATTCTCTGCTTAAAAATCGTTCAGGAAGCAAATCTTCCAGAAGGATAGAATTCATGAAAATAATGTTTCAATAACATATGCGGTAAGAAGCATCGGACAATTTTTGGCTGTCGCACTCTTGGATGTGAACATCACCTTTTGTACAGAAGAAAGGTGCAACCTTGAGTAAGTAATCTTTGTCCAAATCACCCCAGCTCAAACCCAGAAAAATTTGAATTAATCTATGTAAAAAGCATTTTGATCCACCTGGAAAGACATGGTTGCCGGTTATCTTCAAGCAACTCTAAGCAGAGACACCCCAGCCCAAACCCAGAAAAAAAATTTGAATTAATCTATGGAAAAAGCATTTTGATCCATCTGGAAAGACATGGTTGCCGGTTATCTTCCAAGCAACTCCAAGCAGACATATTTAAACACTTTCATGACTCTACTATAGCAGAACATCTCGGTTGATATGATGCACTACGTACACGCAAATATACTACTACACAGCATATGATATACTACACAAACGATTTTATAGGCCAATAATCTATTGAAACACCTTCCGATATATAAGGCATTACCCAGATTGCAAATGAAGAAATCCCATTCATCAGCGATTTCCTGAACGATTAGTACCATTCCCTCGGATTTAACACCTTACATCGCATTGATTGACCTTTTCGAAGGATTTCCAAAAGTCGACTTATAGGAACAAATAAATCACGATAATTTGACACGTTATGCAGTAACAGAATCGTTTCCAAAATCTGAAACTGAAGAAATATCGAAATTCTGATCGAAAAATTCTCATAAGTCCTGAGCAAATATCACAAATCGCTAGATCTTCTAATCCAGACTAACTTTTTGCCCTTGTCGGATAGAATAATGCTATAATATGGTGAGCGTAAACGTACCAATCTCTTAACCAACTGTCTGACGAGGCGTTTTTAATAAAACAATATCCGACATGTTGTGCCTTTGTTGATACAGAACAGAAAAAACTAGAACCATACTGTGTTGAATTAAGTAAAAATTTTTCTTTTCGGAACGAGCCGGCGACGCTACGGATGGATCCGCACCGTCGTAATTTTAGTTGGCAATTACGGCAAGATACCCAAGGATATGCACTGGGGCGGAGATGCCATCTTGCTTTGCAGTAGTACAGCGCCATTCGGTTGAGCGGCGGAATTACACAAAAACGTCAACTATACTTGGTTAGTCAAAATAAACATTGCTATTTTTATAGCGAAAATATTTTTTTTTAAAACTCCAACTAAACAAAAAATATTTCACGCATTTTTAACGCATGCCAAACATTCAATCAGCAAACTGGAACTCCATTCCAGATAGATTTTGCAATTGAAAATTTGGGTACTTTAAAAATAAATTTTGAGTCTCATTTTTCAGAACTTTATGCAATTGCAAAAACGTTATCAAGATTTTTCAAAATCCTTTTAACGCCATCATAGACTTACCTCAGAATTTCAAATTGAAATTATTGATTTACAGTGTGTGATATTTTTAAAAAGAAAAATATTTAAAGCCCTCATTTGCTGGAGTTTCCTAAGAGTCACACAGTTTGATCCGTTGATTAAATTTGCTCGTGGCTTTTTTTCCCACTGATAAGTAGAGGGACTATGGGGGGTATTATAAGTACTATATGTAGGGTACTATAAGTACTATATGTATGGTACTATAAGTACTATATGTATGGTACTATAAGTACTATATGTATGGTACTATAAGTACTATATGTATGGTACTATAAGTACTATAAGTAGGGATAAGTACTTATCAGTGGGGAAAAACATTCTCCAAAATGAAATATACAAAAATATTTACAGACCCAAGATAACTGATTAGCATTTGTTGATAATTACCAATATTAAACTTGATCAGCAGTTACAAATAATTGTCCGTGGAAAGTTACAGTTACTTAAATCTCCTTAATCATAACTATAATTTTTAACTTCATTATGTGAATTACCTGTGTACGCCACATATTGCAAGGTTTTAGGACAAATATTTTATCATTAATTAGAAATGAAATGTTCAAATTCATTATGTCAATTATTGTGCTTTTTTAATAAGGTTGTTATATAAAAACACCTAGTAATTATTTTTCGTGATTTACTTATTGGCCGGATTGATGGTGGCCGCTGATTGGTATTGGCTTGCGGGTTGAAATCTGGGGCTCAGATTGGAGCTTATTGATCTAACTCAATAAGTAGGGATGAAAGAAATTCTTTGAGGGCAACCACCAACTGTTCATATCATTGACAAACAGGATAATAGCTTGAAGATAAGTAAGAAATTGACCCTATCGTGATCCTCTGCAGTTGCACCATCTGAATAAATTATTACATGCATCACAATTTCTGCTTTTTGCCATATCGTATGTCTCATTCTTATCTTTTTTTATTATTATTATTCCAAAACAAAAAAAGGGAAATTGGCGTAATTTAATTGGAACTGATTTTATTGTTAATGTGTTTAATTAATTTAAACATGCAAAAGAGTATATAGTAGTATAACATGTATGGGTTTACTTAATTTGTAATATAAATATCTTTAAGTTACGTAAAAACGCATAAATGGACTAGAAAGACCAGAACGTTTGCCATTAAATGGATTTTTATAGAAAAAAAAAAATGTGTTTAAAAAGCAAATTTTTAGTTTTTTTTTTATTTTATGAATTTAAATTTGGACGTTTTACAACTCTATCTCATGTTTCTACTTGTAAATAAAAACAAAATCATTTGAGATATGTATTTCTCTTTGTAAAGAAACATATAAATAATATAATTTATATATAGAGAGAGACTTATGAAATAAAATAATAAGAAACATTTTTCATCCCATTTGAATACGATTAAATGTGGAATATATATTTTAACATTTTAGGAATCTAAAAATTTTCTGTTACTTTTTCCACATATTCGATTTTGGTGAGTTTGAAACATTTCAAGCTTTCGAGAGAAAAAAAGTACACAGAATTGTTATGTACGATTTCAGAGATTTACTTATTGCTGAAGGAGAAGTTTTTCAATCGTACTTCAAGTAAAGAGTGTGAAACAGATTGTCATGGAAACGGTCCAAAAATATTTGGGACGATATTGAAAACAAATTCTTTTGATATTTGAATTTATCTGAATTGCATTTGTAAAATTGAGTGTAAAATCAGTAGTTTAGGACCAGTCAGTACTAAAGGATTCTTCAAAACTTTATTATCAAAAGTAAAAAAGGAATGTTTTTATTGCTATACATGTAGAATAATTAATTAGTTTTTAACGTTTGGCAAAGTAATTTTAACTGAAAAAATGATTTTTTTTTTACATTCTTAACGTTTTTATTTATATTAAAAATTCTACTAAATATTATTTTATAAATAAAGGAACTATTTATTAATATAATTCTGAATTAATTTGTAAAAAAAAAACTTTAATTATTACAAAAATTAATCTAAATTCCCAATATACCTCATATAAGTTTTCGGTTTGGCGTATCATTTATATAAATTGCTTATAAAAAATTATCGATCAAATAATACAAAATTTTTGCTTTGAAAAATTTATTAATAATTATTAATAACGTTTTGTTATATTTATTACTATTAATAAATTTTATTTGCTTTAAGTTATATATATAATTATCAATGACAAATTAAATAAAAATAATTATGTATTAATTTTAATTTTATTTTTCATATTATTTACGTATTCTTATGATTATATTGAATCAAATTGTTTTAAAACAATAACAAATGAACGTTGTTGCAAAGAATGAATATTACTCATGAAAGTCTTGCTCATAAGAATCATAAAGTTAAATAAAAATTTTGAACTATTATTCAAAAAGTTTTTATTATATTGTTAGATAGCCAAGCTTTAAGAACCTTTTTAATTGTTTTGGTTACATTCAAACTAATTTCTTAGAAAATTCAAGGCCATTTTTGCCCTTATTATTATTATTATCATCATCATCATTATATCATTATCATTATATCATTATCATTATATATCTTAGCTGTTACTTTTAACAAATGTTATGGTTTCAAAACCAGTTTCAAATTATGACCAAAATTGTTCTATTGAATTCAAAATATGAAGACTGAAGAAGCATTTTGAGTAATTTATTTACAGTTATAAAGCAGCCAGTATAGAACATTCAAATTCTTTTAGGATCATTATTCTGATAAAACTTAAAGGCTTTCTGTTGACCGAGATTTTTAATTTGCAATTTTAAAATTTACACTCATGTCCATAAATTAAGGATAATGAAGAGGCCAAGAAAGAGACAGAAGCAAAACAAATTTGACTTATTTGTAAAGTCTATTTATTAAACAAAAGGTAAAGAGCAAAAAAGATGCTATATGTATGACATAATTAATAAAATTGCGATTTTTACTCCCTGGAGCAAATTTCAAAAAAGAACCTATTTACAAAAAACAGTATAACATGGTTAGTATGATGGTTAATATGGAGTATGTCTCCCGGACGATGCAATACAGGCCTTACAACGCTCTAGGCATGCTGAGTATCAAATTATCAATCTGATCTTGGGGAATATTACACCACTCATCAAGCAATGCCCTCCGAAGTTCCGGTTGACAGGTGGGAGGGGGTTTACGGGCTCGGTACACGTCGGCCAAGCATATCCCACACATGCTCTATTGGATTCAAGTCCGGTGAGAATGCTGGGCCAATCCATACGGGTGATATCCTCCAATTGAAGGCATTCGTCTACAATGTTTGCACGGGGAGGACGGGCGTTGTCATCCCTAAACAGAAATTCAGCGCCCATGGCGCCCCGAAACAAACGTACATGTTGTTCCAGAATGAGATTCCGATAGATAGCCTGTCATCGTTATACTCTGAACATGCAGGTCGGTTTCGGAACCAAGAATAATTCCTCCCCCAAACGAGCCATCCTGCACCACCTAAAGGTGTCGTTCAATGGTGTTCTCTTGGTGGTAATGGGTACCTGGCGCTTTCCATATGAAAGTCCCGCGAGAATTAGTCTGCAAACTAAACCTGGACTAGTCGGAAAACATCACACAAGACCACTGTTGCGGTGACCACAATGCATGCTCTCTACTCCAGGTTAATCGCAAAGACAGTGAGTTGCGGTAAGTTGACACATCTGACAGGCCTACGAGCATATAGACCAATGTGCCCTAAGCGTCTGTACACGGTCTGCCTTGAAACTGTCGTACCGGTAGCTGAAGATAGCTGACGAGACAGGTCTGATGCTGTGCTCCGTCTGTTTCTCTTGGCAGTAACTGCTAAATACCGGTCCTCATTCAGCGTTGTAACTCGGGGGCGAACTGTGCTGTAACATCTACTCACATTACCATCATATTGGAATCGTTGCCAAAGTCTAGAGATGACACTCTGTGCGATTCCAAGTTCCTCGGATACTTCCAGCTGGGTACGTCCACATTCCAGTCGTCCGATAATTCTACCACGTAAAAAAATCATTCAAATGCTTCCTTTGTGTCATAACTATGCGGTTATTGCACTGAAATGCTTTTAAAGCGCTTGTGAACAATTTTACTTTGCCACCCAGTCCTTATATACCCCTCTCTTACACTCTCGTCATTGTGACGTACTATGCGAGCCATCTGGTGGTATCCTGTAATTTGCATATTCTTCTTCAAGATGTGTGTGATAATTCTACAAGTGAAATTTTTATTTTATGTTCAATTTCTGTGTGATCCTGAATTATCCTTAATTTATGGACATGAGTGTAGTTTAAGATATCAATATATCTATATTAATTCTGGTGTCATCAACAAATTCGAACTTCCCACTCGAGCGCGAATGATACACACCAAAATAGCACCATGGTGTAACTCTCTTGTCGCCATGTTTACTGTTTCCAGAATAATTCCTTTTGACAAATTCTTCTTTTAAATTTACAACAAACTTTCATTTTGAGTAATTTTCGAATATTTTAAATTTGCTTTCATCAGTATAAGATTTTACAAATTATTTCTTTCATGGGAAGCCAATCAAATGAAATTGAAGTCTCGATTCTTCCACAGCCATGTCTTTGACTTTCTTTCATGATATTTGAGAACTGATTGAATTACCTTTAAAATTGATTTTGAACTAACACATAATCCATATAATATTATTACAATTTCACTATAAGTTTTCCATATTAAGTTTTGTAAACAATAATCTCAGAATTTTATTTATTTTTCGAATGATACTTTGCTCCATTCCTGAGACAACTTTGTTGGCCTCCTGCATCTTGAATAACCTAATATTCTACAATTTCTGTTTCGTACATCTGCCTTTTATATTTTTAAATGTAATAAAAAAAATGATATATATTAGAATAAATTTATTCCATGTCTGAGAATTTTTATATTAAAACTCATTTTCCTAAAATATTAAAAAAAAATAATTTGTAAATTGGGGCTGATCTTGTTTGACTTTAAGTCTAATTATAGAAATTTTGCTCAAACCCAATTGATCTGTATTGATTAGGCAATGAATATTTGCAAACTGGAATGGCAAAATTTTGTTGATAACGAGGGTGATGGCATTATTGTGTAAAAATCAAAAGTATTGTTGCTGTGTTATTTAACCCGTGATGAATACAAGGAAATCAAATATAGTGGTGATCCGGAATAATATTGCGCTGTTGATTGCCAGCTCCGGAGCATAAATCCTCTTACGAGGGATGGTAAAGATAACGCATGAAGCTGCTTCAACAGTTTGGCAATCAAATGACATGATGAGGAGTATGCTCGACATCAGTGCAGTTGCCATATTTTAGTATTTTTAATGCCATCAGCAGAAAAGTTCATATTTTGTGGGTTAATCCTTAATTTTGTGAGAGTTAGTAGCTGTTTTTCTGTCGACATTTAGTTTTGTGTGTAATTCTGGTATTTAGTTTTAAACTTAGAAGGAGTTATAAGTTTAGCTTTTTCCAAAGCATTTACATCTGCAAGGGGAAGTACAGAATGTCAGATTTATCCCAGACTTCTGGCACTTTTCGCCAAAGAATCTGCAATTTGATTAAATTCTAAAGTTGTGAAAAAGTTCATTTGTTTGAACTTAATGTAAAGGAACAACATTATTTTCTTTTGGTATCCCAATATATATGTATATATATATATATAAAATCCAGGAATTCCGGATAATAAAATACTTATGAAGGGTAATATATATATGTATATATTATTTTCTTCAAAGGAAGCCTAATGCAAAAAAAAAAAAAAATGTAAATCCATGTTTTCATTATTTAGAAAAAACTTTTACCCGAAAAAAAAATATTTTTGGCGCTAAGATATTAGCTCAGTTTTTATTGCAAAAAATTATTTCTTTAATTTTTGGCTCTTATATACATAGTAATTATTTTTATTTAAGGAATTTCAGTTTTTTTTTTATTAATGGTAAGAAACAGGAGGGGAAAAACATTCTTATCATATATCAAATATTTTTTCACTTTTAATTCGAAATGGCTTTCTAAAATATTACTATTCGGAGGCATTTACAAAACTAATATAAAATACATATTTAATGAGTAAGCAAGTCTAATTAATATACAGGATCACTTCAACAACCATCTTACGTTAAATGACACTCAAACGCAAATATGAGAGATAACATGCATGTTTAAAATAAATAAGCAAGTCAGTTTTTTTCTAATGCAATCTCACTAAGAAAGCTAAGAAAAATAACACAGAAAATGATATCAGAGGTTGAAAGAATTAACTTTTTTATTCATGCTTTAACATTTTGTTTCATATTTTTACATCATGGAATCTTTTGTTAATGTTCCAAGAGTTGGTTTTATTTCCGACTAGAAATAGTTAAAAACTCCTTTCTAATTTATTAATGCAGTCTTTCTTTAGTCACAGTACATGGCATTAAAAAGCATTACTTAAGTGTAGTAGTAACAGAAAAATTAGCATTACCCTAAGAGTGTGTGATATTAAGAAAAATTAATCCAGAAGTTGTTTTAATATATCTTCAGAGGCCACGAGTTTTTAATAAGAGCTTTACTTTTTTTTTTTCCAAGCACTTAAAAATCGTTGAGGGGATTAAAAAAAAAAAAAAGTGAAGCTATTTTTTCCTGCTTTAAGATTTGAGGTTTTATTATCTTGTAACCCACCCTGAAGTATTTAAATAAATGAAAAATCTTTTTATACACACAAAATTAAAAGTTGAAAAAAAAACCACATCAATGAAAAAAAAAAGTACCTTATTTTCTTATCCGTTACCTGAGATGGGTTGGAGGAGTGCCATAATAAAACAAGAAACAAAAAGCATGTTTTATGCACTTTTAAAAACACATAAAGTTATCAATAATAAACAAATGACAGAATAATTTTTATTCAAATGCATGGGGAAGGGGCATTTTTAAATTCCTATTAGCTCACACTTTCTCCTATATATATCTTGTTCAAATTTTCACTCGTTAATAAAATACTTTTTATTCATCCACTCAGTTCAAATACATTTTTTTTTGGACTTTGTAGTGAATGACACTGGATGTTAATACAGTTTTTTTTCAAATATTAATTCATTAATTAAAATTTAATTAATTAATAATTAGTTAATAATCTCTTTTGTCATTACTAATAATTAATTAATTAATTATTAATGCAATTTTTTATTCATTCAGTGTAATTTTTTCATTTAATTATTAATTATTATTATTTTATTATCAAATATTTTTATTATTCATTTAATATATATTATTCAATTTTTAAAATAAGGTAACTACAAATTGGAAATAATATAAAAAATCGTCTGATTTTAGTTTTTATTCATTTAATTATTAATAATTTTTATTTATTTTTTTTTATTTTTGCTGTAATTCGAGATTCTTTTTTTTTTCAATTCTTTTTCTATTAGCAACTCTCCCTATATCTATCTTGTTCAAATTTTTCAATCGTTAATAAATATTTCTTATTCAACCCCTCATGTTCAAATACATTTTTGAACTTGTAGTGGATAACACTTGATGTTAATATAGTTTCTTCAAATATTAATTCAGCAGACTAAATTTATGAGTAATTTTGGTTTTTTTTTACATTTAAGTTGCATATATCTACTCAATAAAATGGCTCCAAAAGATAAACTTAAAAAAAAATGAATGAAAGTTATTTATAAAAGACTTTTCAACTTAATATAGTGAAAAAAAGTAAAAAATTGACTTAATTTTTTATAATCTACATGTTAACTATTAAGTGAAGTAATCAGTGAGTTTAATATCCTATTTTGTAGATTACAAGGAGCACCAATTTCCATTATTGTAACAGCCATTTGTCTTAATTTTTAGTCAGTTTTATTTATTTATTTTTAGGCTGAAAGCATTTAATAGCAAATGCTTTATTTAATTTCCTTGTCTTTAGTGTATTTGATGATGAATCTGAGATATATTTTAACAGGTCGTGGAAATTTAGGATTTATTACAGAAGAAACAACTTAATGCTGTTTAATTTCAAAAGGCTGGTAATTTTCTGTATATCCACGGTATCCCCCCCGTAAAATCTTCGGGGTGGTAAGCTTTATCGAACAGTAGCTTCAATAACTTCTCTTGAGTGTTTCAAATATGTGAACCACATACGAATTTGAGAGAATGGGTACTGATATTGCTACCATCTTTAATCTCATATATAGCATTTTTTAAAGAAAGTTAAAGTTAAGATTTTTTATTTTTAGCATGATTAAGAGTTTTAATTTGTGCAATTTGTCTTTTGTTAATGCCCGGATAAATCAGTCATCGTCAATTTTGGGATTTTTTTTAGCAAGATGACTCGCATTTTTTTGGAAGATTTATTTGAATATTTACACGATATTGGGGACAAGGTAACAATAGGGCAAAAGACCAAGAGTACTTAACATATTGAATCTTGCAGTTTTATCTTTCATTCTTGAGCTTTTTTTAACAGCATGTGCTGACAGCCATTGCATTTTTGATTGAAATATTAATTCAGTAATAAATTTACTTAATTAATTTTAGTTTTTTACATTTAAGTTGCATATATCTACCAATAAATGGCGCCAGATAAACTTAAAGAAAGGGAATGAAAATTATTTATAAAGGACTTTCTGCAATATAGTGAAAAAAAAGAAGGAATTGACTTTAAAAAATTTGTTTTTATATTACTTGTTTATTTTTATTCAATAGTTTTTTAAGAGGTCTAGGCTAGTTTCTAATAGTAGTTAGTTTCTAACAATTTATAATAGGTTTCTGATGGGTAACACCACTTTTTATGGCTTTTATTGTCCCTGAGACAATGAAATTGATCGTTTGTTGTTTGTCTCTTATGCACTTGGGTAGACTTGGCAACATCTAAGCCCATTCAAGAACCCGTGTGATCTAAAGTTGGATAAATAATAGCTGAGAGCATTTTCAAAAGTAGTTGCTTCATGTTGCAAACCATTAAAAAACTTAAAACGTTGCAATCATAAAGTCACTGTATTTATGAGATATTCTGCCACAACTCCCATTTCATTGGCATCTCCAAGCCATTGATGGGATTTGAACCATCATGTTATATAACACAGAAATCTAAATAATGTTTGTCTGAAAGCTATTATTAATATCTTACAAGTAATGTACTAAGTAATAGTGAATAAAACAATATTCATAACATTTCTGAGAAAAAATAAAATAAATCTAAATAATAACATTAAATAGTTGTTGAAATAATTATCTAGACTGATGTTTGCAATTAAAAATTCTTCTGAGTCTTAAGTAATGCTAACTAGATTATTTTAGTAACGTAGATCATTTAACTAGATCATCTACCTAGATAGTAGCTTCAGATCATCTACCTAGATTATTTAACTAGATTATCTACCTAGATCATTTAATTAGATCATCTACTTCGTCATTTATTACGATTTGAACCACCATCTTATATAACTCAGAGTTTTTAGATAATGTAGTGTCTGAAAACTATTAATATCTTAAATTTTCTTTACTACAAATAATGTACTAAGATATTTGCTGAATAAAACAATATTCGTAACATTACTGAGAATAAATAAATCATTTTATTTAATAAATATTTTTTTAACTATACAGGAAGTTATTGTTTTAAAATGTTAAAATATTTCTGCGTGAAATTTGACCCACTTGAAGATTTTTTCTGTAATTTTTATCTTCCCTTGAGAGTAAAATTTCAAAACTTTCATTAGTTTTCATAAAGATTTATGTTAGTGTATAATCAAGATTTAAATTGAAAATATATGCTAGTGGCATTGCGAATAAATTTTCATGCTTTTTTCAAATATGATGACTTACTTATTCTCTTCTTTTTATAAAAGTGTTGCAAAATATTTTATTTCATAAAAATATAATTATCAATTAAATATGAGCTCTTAAAATCTCAGATTACACAGATGAAATCTGAGATTACATTTGGTGATTCCACTAATTAATTCTATAAAATGGTAATTTAAGAGAAATAGAATCAAACAATAATATTGTCTGATTAAGTATTCTATTTATATGTAGTTAAAATTAATTGTATTAATGACGCATAATAAATACAAAAAATTGACAGAGAGATTTATAATCATTTGTTGTATCTTTATTCCTGAAATATTAATACAAAATATTATGCATTTAAATAATTAAAATTCGAAGCATGTTTTTCCTATTTTGTTCTTGAAATTATCCTTATTCTTTATCCTTTACCCTTATCCTTTATAAATTATTTCATCTACCTTTTACATATATACAATTCTGGATAATTTTATTTTAATATTCAATTTTTATTATCTTAAATTTCAGTATAAAATTTTATTAAACTAACCATTTATAAATTGCCTTATAATTTGCATTAATTCAAATTTAATAATTCCATTTTTATTTTTTTCATGTTTTTAGATATATTAAACGAGAATTTTAAACTACCAGTTAGATTTTTTAAAATAAATAATCCTAATTTTCATGTTAATTTAATTTACATGCTATAGTTTGCTCGCGTGTATGTTAGAATATGTATTAGTTTGTATATGTATAATACATAAATTAAGCATTAACTTTGAGACTGGAAAATAATAAGCACGTAAGGATATAAATTAGATAAATTTAAGCTACATATTTTAAAAAGATGGTGTACTTAAAATATAATAAACATAATTTAACAGAATCAGAGTAATTTTTAACACATAACCAAAAAAATTTCTTTTTCTTATATTATAAGAAATGTGTTTTTCATAAAATCAGAGAAATTACACTACTATAAAAATCTAGATTATTTAAATCTGAATAAATGTTGCAGATCATTTTAATTCTTGTACATTTCAATAAAAAAATAAACAAGTAATATATATTAAAGTCAATTCCTACTTTTGTTTCACTATGTTTGCTGAAAAGTCCTTTGCAAATAAAAGTTGAAATTTTCCTCTTACATCTGCCGCCATCTGTTATTAAGATACGTGCAACTTAAATCTAAAAAAACCTAAAAAATTAATTAATTAAATGTAATTAATGAATTAATATTTGAAAAAACTGTATTAACATCAAGAGTGCTCATCCACTACAAGTTATAATGTATTTGCACTTGAGGTGGAGGAATAAAAAGTATTTTATTAACGATTTAAAAATTTGAAAACAAGACTCTTATATATGGGGAGAGTGTGTGAACTAATAGTGAGAATTGAATAAATAAATCTAAAACTTTCCACGATGGTAAACATTTTTCCACTACCTTGAAAACTTCTCTTCTCTCTGTAGAATAATGAAGACTTAAATGCATTTTTCTCTACACCCTTCAGAAGATAGTTTTGAACTATAAAAATGACAGTGGATGACAATTTGACCGGTTAACGCCACTTGTCGCCTTCCGAGTGTACTTTTATCTTTTTTAACCTAGTACCTCCGGTGACTTCTAAAAGAGAGCATTTTGTACACTCACATGTCCTTTTTCATGTTCAGTGAAAACTTCTTCTAAAAGTGAACTTTCTTCTAAAAGTGATATATCTCATAGACACATCCTATATTTTTTATTTTGAACTGTTTTTTATTTCGATGACAATGAAATATGAAATTTTGGAAAATAAGATAAATGAAGTTTGATATATGTGAATGCCATGTAACATCATTTATAAAAATCTCTGTTCATTTTAGATAAAAATTAATGAAAATTTAAGCAAGTTTAATTTTAAAATAACTAAACAGTTACGTAAATATATGTTTTTTTAGGGGTGTTGAGGATATTTTCTTCCTTTTACTAATTAAAGAAGGAAATCTAATAAACCGGAGAAAATTTCTTTACTTGATACCGCTAATTCTTAATTGATATACATATACATGCTTAATATAAAATACATTTATAATTTAAGGAAAATTTTTGTAATACAAATTAACTATAATTATAAGACAAACGCATAGAAATTCCGGTATAGCCTAACAGTTTCTGATAGTTCTCACAATAATGCGAATCTATTGGCGTTATTGTTTGTTCAATATATTTTATGTTCGTGGCATAAACGTCATTGAATGCTTAGGTTAAATAGAGTTTGAAAACATTATTAAAATTACCATATTATATTTATAAAAGAGTGCAGAAAAGAAAATCTTTTTTAACTATCATAAAATAAATTATTGATAATAATAAACAGCTAGAAATAAGTTTTATAGTTTATGTTTATAAGTGTTAAATATTTTAATTGTATTTTCATATTTAGAATGAAAAAATGATATGGAAAGTTAACAAATAAGAATTTTTATCCTCCACATGGCATAAAGGTTTTAACTTTACAAGGAGGTGTGAAGAAGTTATTCCAACGATTATTAATATTTCTAAATTCGTTAATCATTTTGTCTAAATTTAAAATTTTCGATTTAATATTAATATTCATATAAAAAAAATGGAAGAAAGAGCTAATTTTGTACAGTTACAGGAGAAATGTCCCTGCAATTTCATAACTTAAAAAAAAAAATAGTACAAATTTTACAAAAATAACAGTCATGATAACCAAAGAAATTTGTATCATATTTATTTAAAAAAGTTTTTAAAAATCATATATATTAAATATTATAATACAGATTATTAAAAATATATTATAAGATTATTAAATAGATATATTTATAATAATATATATTATTATACAATATGAATATTATATATAAGAATATTTATTTTAACAAATTTCTTTTGTTATGTGCTTACCCGGTTTTTATAGCATTTTGAGAATTTTACTTAATTTATTATTTATTAATTATTATTATTTATTTTGCTTTCCGTTTGACTGAAATTAAAAATAATGTTCCTTTTTTTGCTAGATATTAATATACAGCATCTATTAAATATTTAGTATGCTAATTTTTTAAATAGTCAATCTGTACTTACCTTGTTAAAGTTGAATAACACGTTATAAATTTAGTGCTTAGTTAAATATTTAATACTAAAGAAATACTATTATACATGCTAGGTTAAAAAATAAATACATTAAAATATTGTAGTACTATTATCATACATCAATTTTCGTTAGGGAAATTATGTTTTAATCACTCAATAAAATGATACTTTAATGGTTAATTAAACAATAACCTAAGGATCTCCAACAATCTAACCAAATTTTTAGTTGAAGTTTATCAATTACATCTAGTTGCCTAATGCTATGCTACTTATGTGCGTAGCAGCAAGAAAAACAAGACGTCGCTAATCTCGAAAACCGGAACAAAAAGCCAGGCCGTAACATTTTTGGTGTAATTTAGTTGCCAGAACGCTAACAACAAGTAAACAAAATAAATGGCCTTTAGCTCGTCTGATCTATTCCAGGATAACTGATGTTGATTACTTGTCTTAGTATTGGATTAGAAAGGAGTTGGGTTCCCGGAAAAAATAAGGAATTACAGCTGCCGGGCATAGAAGCCACTAACTTTAATATGGTTTGGACAACTATCTGCGTTTGTAGTTGGATGTTCATTCCAGTTGAACCAATTGTTCTGGTCTAGAATTTGATTTTTTTTTATCTACAGCTTGGGAGAGATTCAGTGTAGTTTGATTTTTTTTTTTTTTAGGATAAATAGGTTTAAATTAAGAAATTTTTAAATAATATAATTATTTTAGAAGTTACGGATAGCATATAAAAGCAGATACTAAGAATCTCTTTGTTTAAGTAATTCTATTATCGTGTTTTCGCTTGTGAAATATACTGTTTAATAATATTTGTAATGTCCACAATTTTTCTTTTTACCATTTTATTATTCTTATATATATTATCTTTTAATTATTTTTTCTTTTGTGCTTTTTTTTTTTTATCTAATTTATAAAGCCAGATAAATGTTTACCAACAGTTGTTTTTGCAAATAGATCTTAATGATGTAGAATACTTTCTAATCTTGCTAATTTGTAATTTTTTTTGTCTGGAACTAAATCTAAAAGACATAATATGTAACGGACTGCAAGTACTAATAATTTAGATAGAAAAAAAAAAGGGAAAAATTATCCTTATTCATATTATCTTTCAATTACTTTTTCTTTTGCACGTTTTTATCAAATTTATATAGCCAGAGAAATGTTTAACAATAGTTGTTTTGTAAATAGATCTTAATGATGTTGATTATTTTCTTATCTTGTGAATTTGCGAATTTGTATGCCTGGAATTAAATCGAAAAGATTCATTATGTAACAGACTACAAATATTAATAATTTAGACATAAAATAATTCTTTAAAATTCTTTCAATTTTATCTATCAAGATTAAACAGAATAAAGGTGTTTGCTTCAGCAAATAACAAGGTTTGAACATCTTTTTCAAACTTCAAATACTGATTGAATATAGGACGAATATATGCTCAAATTTCTAAATAAAAAAATTGCATTTGAAATCAATTTTCTGTGAGAAAAGTTAATCCTTTTTTAATTCTTCATAAAAAGATCATCGTGTTGTATTTCAGAGATTAATAAACCAAATAAAAAAATAAAGACATAAAAATATTTTTTGATGTGGAACTAAATCTAAAATACTCGATATGTAACAAGCTACAAGTATATTAATAATTTAGATATAATTCGTGAAAATTCCTTCATTTTATCAGTCAAAATTGAACAGAATACACTTATTCGCTTTAGCAAATACCAAGGTTTGAACATCTTTTCAAACTTCAAATACTGATTGAATATAGGATGAATATATGTTTCTTTGTCCAAAGTTCTAAATAAAAAATTTGCATTTGAAATCTATTATTTTGAAATCTAAGAGTTAGTCGGTTTTAAATTCTTCATGAAAAATCCATCGTGTCATATTGATCAGATTTGTTATATTTCCGAGATTAATAAACTAATTAAAAATAAACAAATAAAAATATTACTAAATGTAAACGAATCTTAATCATAAATATGAAATGTAATAAATATGCAAAACACATACTAGAAAAGCAAAATATTTTTCAACTACTTCTTCCTTTTAATATTATCATGCGTAAGTATGATGTATACTGAAAATAAATTATTCAACTAGAAACAATATTTTCTGAAATATTTCTGCTTTTATTTTTAAAAAAAAAGGTTATTCAAAACATATAAATATATTTGCTAGAATGTTTTATTTTAGGATCGTTTCAAAACTATGTAACATTGTCTTTAAATTCTACGAGATTTTTAAATTTAAGAATTGATTAGATATATGATTTACCAAAAAATTACTTTAATTTCAATTTTTCTCAGTTTTCACATATGCAATTAATTTATTGATTTAAAATAATATATTCACTATTTAAAAAAACTTTCTGAAATAGTTATAGACAAATTAAGAATCATCTGAATCAAATATGACACACTATTTATGCGATCTGAATAAATTATAAGTTGTGATTCGTCAATGATAGAATTAGTTCCGTGTTATTATTTTGCGTATAATTGTTTGTTTTCAATTTACATTTGTTATGTCTTCCTGGTAATTACATAAATCTTCAAATAAAACAAAAACGGTACTTACGTATTAACGGTACATTGGCGACAGTTGCGCCAATAAAGAGCACACGCGCCAACAGCAGCTACAGATTTGGCGCCAATCTACACTTAAAATTTTTGTTCCAAATAATAAAATATATATGAAACACTTCATTTAAAATCAAAACGCTTTCAAAATATTTTTATTCCAAATAATAAAGATTGACGACACTTAAAATTCAAGTCTGTCGCCAAGGTACCGTTAATACGTAAGTACCACAAAAACTATCTGAGGTTGCTTCGTGATCGTCTTGCTGGTCAGTAAAGATATTTAATATTTGAATACTTTGTGTGATTTTAATATAAACTCTTTGGGAAACAATAGAAATACTTAAATGCTTGATCGACCAATTAGGTGTAAGATCTTAAATCTCAATTGCAGATTGTCTCATTCAATACATCGTTCTTTTTCTGGTTATAATATATGAAGACTGATTTTCAATTTGAGTTGGTCTTGAAACTAATAGCATGAGCTTTATTGATTTAAAATTTAACCTGTGGATAATTACTATTGATTCTTGCATAAAATTACCTTTTTTTTTCAAAAGTCAGGATCTGATGTGTTAAAAACTGTATTTTATAACAATATTATTTATTTTTGCGTTTTTAAGAATAGTAATTTTGAAATACAAAGTAGATAGACCTCTTTTAAAATTTTATTCATTCTTACAATATGTAAAGGAATTTCATGAGGCCTTGCTTTATATTGATAGAGTTTTTACCATTATTTCAGTAATAATTTCTATGTTTATCATTTAAATTAGGTAAATAATAGACATGATTGGTTCTATAAATCAAGAGAGAAATATGCGATTAATGGATAATTCTTCAATAATGCATTAGTATGCTAGTGCTAATTTTTAATATTTTAAAATGAAGATTGTTATATTTATTTCAGATAGTTTGCCGTATGTCGTATTCAAATGTTTATCGAATAATAGTATATATATATATTATTATATGACCACTAAGATATAGTAACACAGCATTATATAGTATTATATATAGCGTAAAAATAATAATATTTTGTAAGACAGAAATTTAAAGGATAATACGAATGAAGGATTTTTTTAGCAGGTATGTTGAGTTTGGGGTCATATATAACATTTAAGATTCAAGCATTGGTAAGCATTGTATGGAATCATGATAATTGGTTACACTTTTCTATGGAAAATAATTTTAATTTCTATTATTATGTTTTATGTATATATTTGTGTTATTTATTATATTATCCAATAAATGTACAGATTTATAAAGTATTTCTTTAAAAATGATTCAAAGTTGAGATATAATGTTTTTATTAGATATTAGATGGACGTATATAATTTATTCTAGAATTATATAGTTTATTAATATATGTTCTGATTAGGTTTCGCGTACTGCCATAAGGCATATTATATACCATACAGATGAACATTTCTGTATATTTACGAAACACGCTTCAATGCTTTCTCCATGCTAATAGCTTGAATAAAGTAAACAAGGCATGTAAATTTGTCTCAACGCTTCATGGATTAGCGCCTCTAATACTGGGGATAAGTGCACAGATACAACACTAGAATCTGGAAATGATTCTCTTTGCTTTAATCTAATTGGTTCCAGTTATGGTATGTCTGACGGTTTACATCATATTGAAGTTAAACATTTTCAAAACCTAGTTTTCCATTTAATTTTTAACTTTTAATAGGAGAAAATGACGAAAGCAGTGAAAAAAAGTATAAATATAACGTCCAAATTTATGTTTCAAAAAAATTCTGAAATCGTTTTGAAAAAAAGAAATGTCAAATTTTTGTTAACATAACTGCAAATTATAATATCATGTTATTGTTTAAGGTAATCTATTGTTGAATATGAAAGATTGACTTATAATTGATTTATTAGTCAGTGAAGTAAATATAGTTATTTTTTCCTCATACAAGCTGAATTTAGCCAATGTAACCTTAGTAAAAAAATGTAAAATAGCCATTAAAAACTTCTGGAAACACGTAACTATAAGGAAGAATTGAAACGAATTTCTAGCTTCTAAAGTCAATTTTTACTGTTTAAAACATTTTGAAATGAATAATGTATTGCAAATATGTTGCAAAAAAATTTATTATACTTTCTGATAATTATAGGCTCTTTCACTTACTAAAAATTAAACTATTCATTCAGTAAATCCAGGTTAAGTTCCGGTAATCGTATTACCCAACTAGAGTTGCTCAATTAGCAATGCTAACTAAGAAGGTGATGTTTAAAGCCTTCGGAAAGGGGATGGGGGAGGGAAAGCAGTCAAAGGGACAATGAAAAGTCCCACAATTCCGTTCGGGGCCGAACCTTAAGCTGAATCAACATCATTAAAATTCAGTTTCCTATTAACTTTCAACCCTCTTCCGATTTCACCTTAAATATCACTTTCGATAATAAATATTCTAATAGTGTCCTTGCAGTTTCGCGCCTCCGGGAAATTAAAATTAAATCGAAAAATTCCCTCACAAACAACTTTTGCATAGAGAATAAGGATCCTCTATTGACCGAACTAGATTAACGCCTCGCAAAATCGATGATCGGTTACGGTCGCAGTTAATGTTTCCTTTAATAAAAAAAATAAAAAAGAAATAAGAAAACGTTATTTAAAAAAACTTTTTTTTCTTCTTTTTTTAGAATTATGGAGGCAAAAATAAATGCTTTGTGGAATTCTGTCTATAAAGATAAATATCAGATTTCTTTCTTTTTAGCATCGGTTTTTTTTTTTCATTGTCCTCTGTTTATTTTCAGCATATTTGTTAAAAATTCTCTGATTACAAAATTTAATTCAATTTATCAGTGAATAAAAATCGTTTAGATCTTATTAATTGTAATATAGTACATTTAAATATATTTAATATACGTACATCACATATTTGTAAAAATGCTTAATTTCAACGTATATTTAATAATTAATTTGGTACAAATTTAATATTTAGTATACAATTATTTTTGATACTTAGCATTAATTGAAATCTTTAGATGTATAATATATTCATTTTTTTTTTTTTTGGTTGGAGATCTGATTGGAATTTTTAGAATTCTAGTTTTATTATTCGTATACACTTTTAGTTTTAAATTATTTAAAAAATATTTTTTATATCATTCATAAATTTTTTATTACCATATATTTATGTTTTATATTTTCTTACTTACTATAGAAATATGTAATTTTGAAGAACTATTATAGAAATACCTAAAACTGTCATTTCTAAAGTATTTGATTAGATAATATCTTTATGAATCTTTTATAAATATTTTATGAATCTTTATATTTATGAATATTATAATTAAATTATTTAGGAGGTAAATGTTGCTTTATGATGTTATGTCTATATACAAATTTTGATTGGCGAAAATTTGTAATTCTATTTTTAGAGCAATTTAAAAACAACAACATATAAATATTAATTCTATGCAATTTTTATGTATTGATTGAGTAAACAATTTTAAATAAATTTCTAATTAAGAGTTCCAAATATAATTTAATCGTCCAAATGATAGCGATTAAAAGAATGTTTATATAAATATTTTAATTAAAAAATCCAGAATAGATTTAAGTAAACTTGGTTATATCTTAGAATTAAAAAAATTTTTTATTGAGTGCATTTATTGTTTTAAATAAACATAATATCATTTAGCTTAAAATCTTTTTAATACTTGCTCCAAAATAAATTTTATGAGTAATCTTTAAAATACACGTTTTATAATGATTAAATTTCAGGTCACAAAAATTTCCAATTTTTACTCTAGTTTCCCAGAAAATTTAATTATATTTTGAGTTCTTCTGGCAGGAGTCTATTTTAAATAACTCAAAGCAATTTATTTTTTACTATTTATTTTATTTTATTTTTTAATGAAAATCTAAAATTCAGAACTGAACCATAAAATGAGTGAAATTCTTATAAAAGTGTATGTATGAATTTTAGCACAGATTTTTTACTCTAGAATAAGTTTTTATCTATTTCATATTTATCGAAACTCAATAAACATGTTTATAAAAATTTCTTTTCAAAATAAATACAGAATATCTGTTTAGGCTTAGAAAAATAACTCAGTGTTGTAAAACAAGATTATTCGAAAATAAATGCACGATAATGGAGTTTAATTTCTGAAACTTTCTAAAACTAAACTCGATTAGAGGCAATCAATACGTCAAAATCTTTAACTCAAAGTGTCACGTGATACCAGGATAATATCCTGCCCATCAAAAGTTCTGACAATTAATATCCTATTACGTTCCAAACATGAGCCTACATTTAGATAATTACTGTAGGATAGTGACTAAATCAAAAACTTATATTTACTGAAATTATTAAAAGCATAACACATGCTTAAAGCTGACATTGAATATATTGAATTAATTAATTGTAATGTTTTCTTAAAATGTTCATTTCTTATAAATAAGGTTAAGTATATAGCTAAGAAATATTAATATTTTGTTAATATGTTTTTAACTCTTATGGCCTTCAGAAAGATTATTTAGGAATAAAAAACCAATCCACCCATTAAACACCTTTCATACTATTTATAATTTTTACTGCGAAACATTTCACAATTATATCCATATGATCAATGAAAGCTCTGAAGTTATCTATCTAACAAAACTAATAATTGGAAACCAACTAATTTGTATGGTAAAATTAATAACATACATAATAATGAAATTATAAAAATAGATATTTTTATTCTACATAGAATATCGAAATACTGTTCAGATTTGGTGTTTTTTAATTATATTTTATATAAATTTTTGATCCCATCTTCACTGTGCCATCTTTTAATTAACTGTTTAAAACTGGAAGTAGATTAACCGATTAAATACATAAATTACATTTTAATTGCGGTATCGATATAAGAACTAGGCCAACTTAGCAATAGGTTAAGTAGCGGGCATGAACCCTTGTTACTTTTGGCAACTCCAACAGCAGCTGCATAAACCAAGAACATCTGCAGCTACATGAAAACAGCTGCATCTACAGCTAATTATGCAAATATTCTGTATTCAGTAATTCTTCGAGAAGCTTTGTACTTTTAGCATATTGATGTATTCTTTGTTCGGTTCGGTCATCATTTCACCTAAATAGAGATAGCTTTTAAAATAGTAGATCGACAAGAAATTTGGCAACCAACTCTCATTTTCATCGAACCCACAATTTAAAACCATAAAGATTATAAATAAAACTGTAAAAAAATATTAAATAAAACTGTTACGGTCCACAGAAAATAGCGTCGAAATAGGAAAAGTTGTAAAAAAATTAATGAATTTTATGGTTGAATGTTGACTACTAGTGAACCTAGAAATTGGAAAAAAAAAGGTGAGTTGAGATAGATTGAAAGCCTTTCATTGAACCCACAATTTAAAACCATAAAGATTATAAATAAAACTGTAAAAAATATTAAATAAAATTGTTATGGTCTACAGAAAATAGCGTCGAAATAAAGTTGTAAAAAAATTAATGAATTTTATTGTTGAATGTTGACTACTAGTGAACCTAGAAATTGGAAGAAAAAAAAGGTGAGTTGAGATAGATTGAAAGCCTTTCATTGAACCCACAATTTAAAACCATAAAGATTATAAATAAAACTGTAAAAAAAATATTAAATAAAATTGTTATGGTCTACAGAAAATAGCGTCGAAATAAAGTTGTAAAAAAATTAATGAATTTTATTGTTGAATGTTGACTACTAGTGAACCTAGAAATTGGAAGAAAAAAGGTGAGTTGAGATAGATTGAAAGCCTTTCATTGAACCCACAATTTAAAACCATAAAGATTATAAATAAAACTGTAAAAAAATATTAAATAAAACTGTTACGGTCCACAGAAAATAGCGTCGAAATAAGAAAAGTTGTAAAAAATTAATGAATTTTTGTAGTTGAATGTTGACTACTAGTGAACCTAGAAATTGGAAGAAAAAAAGGTGAGTTGAGATAGATTGAAAGCCTTTCATTGAACCCATAATTTAAAACCATAAAGATTATAAATAAAACTGTAAAAAAAATATTAAATAAAAATTGTTATGGTCTACAGAAAATAGCGTCGAAATAAAGTTGTAAAAAAATTAATGAATTTTATGGTTGAATGTTGACTACTAGTGAACCTAGAAATTGGAAGAAAAAAGGTGAGTTGAGATAGATTGAAAGCCTTTCATTGAACCCACAATTTAAAACCATAAAGATTATAAATAAAACTGTAAAAAAATATTAAATAAAACTGTTACGGTCCACAGAAAATAGCGTCGAAATAGGAAAAGTTGTAAAAAAAATTAATGAATTTTATTGTTGAATGTTGACTACTAGTGAACCTAGAAATTGGAAGAAAAAAGGTGAGTTGAGATAGATTGAAAGCCTTTCATTGAACCCACAATTTAAAACCATAAAGATTATAAATAAAACTGTAAAAAAATATTAAATAAAATTGTTATGGTCTACAGAAAATAGCGTCGAAATAAAGTTGTAAAAAAATTAATGAATTTTATTGTTGAATGTTGACTACTAGTGAACCTAGAAATTGGAAGAAAAAAGGTGAGTTGAGATAGATTGAAAGCCTTTCATTGAACCCACAATTTAAAACCATAAAGATTATAAATAAAACTGTAAAAAAATATTAAATAAAATTTTTATGGTCTACAGAAAATAGCGTCGAAATAAAGTTGTAAAAAAAAATTAATGAATTTTATTGTTGAATGTTGACTACTAGTGAACCTAGAAATTGGAAGAAAAAAGGTGAGTTGAGATAGATTGAAAGCCTTTCATTGAACCCACAATTTAAAACCATAAAGATTATAAATAAAACTGTAAAAAAATATTAAATAAAATTGTTATGGTCTACAGAAAATAGCGTCGAAATAAAGTTGTAAAAAATTAATGAATTTTATTGTTGAATGTTGACTACTAGTGAACCTAGAAATTGGAAGAAAAAAAGGTGAGTTGAGATAGATTGAAAGCCTTTCATTGAACCCACAATTTAAAACCATAAAGATTATAAATAAAACTGTAAAAAAATATTAAATAAAATTGTTATGGTCTACAGAAAATAGCGTCGAAATAAAAGTTGTAAAAAAATTAATGAATTTTATTGTTGAATGTTGACTACTAGTGAACCTAGAAATTGGAAGAAAAAAGGTGAGTTGAGATAGATTGAAAGCCTTTCATTGAACCCACAATTTAAAACCATAAAGATTATAAATAAAACTGTAAAAAAATATTAAATAAAATTGTTATGGTCTACAGAAAATAGCGTCGAAACTCTTAATAAAGTTGTAAAAAAAATTAATGAATTTTATTGTTGAATGTTGATTACTAGTGAACCTAGAAATTGGAAGAAAAAAAGGTGAGTTGAGATAGATTGAAAGCCTTTCATTGAACCCACAATTTAAAACCATAAAGATTATAAATAAAACTGTAAAAAAAATATTAAATAAAACTGTTACGGTCCACAGAAAATAGCGTCGAAATAAGAAAAGTTGTAAAAAATTAATGAATTTTGTAGTTGAATGTTGACTACTAGTGAACCTAGAAATTGGAAGAAAAAGGTGAGTTGAGATAGATTGAAAGCCTTTCATTGAACCCATAATTTAAAACCATAAAGATTATAAATAAAACTGTAAAAAAAAAATATTAAATAAAATTGTTATGGTCTACAGAAAATAGCGTCGAAATAAAGTTGTAAAAAAAATTAATGAATTTTATGGTTGAATGTTGACTACTAGTGAACCTAGAAATTGAAGAAAAAAGGTGAGTTGAGATAGATTGAAAGCCTTTCATTGAACCCACAATTTAAAACCATAAAGATTATAAATAAAACTGTAAAAAAATATTAAATAAAACTGTTACGGTCCACAGAAAATAGCGTCGAAATAAGAAAAGTTGTAAAAAAATTAATGAATTTTGTAGTTGAATGTTGACTACTAGTGAACCTAGAAATTGGAAGAAAAAGGTGAGTTGAGATAGATTGAAAGCCTTTCATTGAACCCACAATTTAAAACCATAAAGATTATAAATAAAACTGTAAAAAAATATTAAATAAAACTGTTATGGTCTACAGAAAATAGCGTCGAAATAAAGTTGTAAAAAAAAAATTAATGAATTTTATTGTTGAATGTTGACTACTAGTGAACCTAGAAATTGGAAGAAAAAAGGTGAGTTGAGATAGATTGAAAGCCTTTCATTGAACCCACAATTTAAAACCATAAAGATTATAAATAAAACTGTAAAAAATATTAAATAAAACTGTTACGGTCTACAGAAAATAGCGTCGAAATAGGAAAAGTTGTAAAAAAATTAATGAATTTTATGGTTGAATGTTGACTACTAGTGAACCTAGAAATTGGAAGAAAAAAGGTGAGTTGAGATAGATTGAAAGCCTTTCATCGAACCCGCAATTTAAAACCATAAAGATTATAAATAAAACTGTAAAAAAATATTAAATAAAATTGTTATGGTCTACAGAAAATAGCGTCGAAATAAAGTTGTAAAAAAATTAATGAATTTTATTGTTGAATGTTGACTACTAGTGAACCTAGAAATTGAAGAAAAAAAAAATGTGAGTTGAGATAGATTGAAAGCCTTTCATTGAACCCACAATTTAAAACCATAAAGATTATAAATAAAACTGTAAAAAAATATTAAATAAAACTGTTACGGTCCACAGAAAATAGCGTCGAAATAGGAAAAGTTGTAAAAAAAATTAATGAATTTTGTAGTTGAATGTTGACTACTAGTGAACCTAGAAATTGGAAGAAAAAAAGGTGAGTTGAGATAGATTGAAAGCCTTGTAGTTTAAACTACAGCCCGATTATTAAGATATATATGCAAAAATATACATAAAGATTTTTTTTTCGATAGACATGCAATGATTTCAAAAACTAGGTAGATGAAGGCGCTTATACATATCATTAAGTATATGTAGGTGCTAAACAACCATATTTTATGGTGAAAGAAAGACTGACCGTTTAACTACATAAATATTTTTGAGGTTATAAAGGTTGTCGGTTAACTGCTAAACATTTTTTAATACATTTTTGATCTCTTGTTGCTATTTTATATACCAGGAACAGTGATACGATGTAGTAAGAGGAAAATGTTAATGTTAAATGGTACTCAATACCATTAATTTTGTTTATTTCTTCTATTTTAGATTAGATAAATCTAACAAGTCATCAACAGATGGCGCCAGTTTTATTGTTTTAGGAGGATTTAGTTTTACAATCAATATTAAGAACATAAAATTCAATAATAATATAAAACCTTTTAGCCTAACCTGTAATTGAAACAAACGGAACAGTGATTATGAGTAAAACTAAAGTTTCTGAGATCTAAACAGGAAGTTTCTGAAAAGGTTAAAGAAATTTTCTTTGAAAGCTCAACTCGAATTGCATACATTTGGAACATGAAAAACGAGATAAAATAATTGACACATTTGATTTTAATGTTTTTTAGATAATAAAAATTTGAAATAGATTTTTTTTTTATTTAAAAAAATAAAAATAATGTTCGGGTTTTAAAGTTGTAAAAATTCATTTATTTTCAATAATAATAGTTGGTGTATTTTATAGTCACGGTTTTGAGAAAATAGTAGATAGATGGATATTATGAAAAAGTAACTCACATCGAAAGTTGGATTGCTTAATTAGAGTTTGGTTATCTCCAACATGATATGCAAGAACACCTCTTGAAGTTATATTATTGTAAAGTGCTCAAAAATTTTGCAGTTTATGATTAAAGTTGAAAATGCCATGCAAAAAGAATAAAAACAAATACTACTCATCACTAGTATTCATTGCTTTAAAGCTTTTGTCCAATTAATGTGTGCTTATAGTTACTACTTGTTATATTAGTGTTATAATGTATATATTTATATATATATTTATTCTGAGATAAACAAACAATTTCGTTAGTGACAAGTTTAACAATTTCCTTGTTCACATTAGCCTTAAAGATGATATATCTTATGTCTTAGATGTCGATGTCTTGTTATTGGCTTGAATTGTAATGAATAGTTAGTTCTTGAATAGTCCAACACTCCTCTCTACTAGTTGTAGTCAGAACTGGAACATGTATGCATTTTACATTTGTATATTACGTACAATCAGTACAGGTGATGAGAGGAGGTTATTTCCTTCCGATAAGATTATTAGGATTACTGTCCCACATTTGCTTGACATGTGGGAGAAACTCTTACCAGGTAGATTGACTATCAATGCGAAACATTTAAACATTTTTATTGCCAGAGAATTAAAAAACCTGTGCCTTCTTACATGTTAGTAGGAAAAGAGGCAAGCTGGCTGAGCTCATTTTGCTCATATGTAAAAATAAATACGATAAGTACTCTTTGTGATGAATAAGGTTGGGATATGTTTGATATGTTGTGGAAGCTTCCTGAGTTTATTCTTTATGATACATGAATATGGTTAATTCCTTATGCATATCCAAAATACCTTTCTGAAAAATTATGCGCAATAATAAACTTAACAGGTTTCGTAAAGCAAAAGCATATTCCCATTTCGGAAAAAAAACCCATTAATGAATCTCTTATAAATATTTTACTTTCTTATTCTAATGATTAAGGGTAACAAGTTTAATTTTGTCACGCTTAAGTTCGTCTATTCAAATAGTTTATCAGCAATCGCATTTAAAAGATACCTGCTTAAAATTAACAACAAGTTTAAAGGAAAAATATACATACAGTTTAATTTAGAATTAGCTTCGTTTAATTTTGTATATCTTTAAGGTATATGCTACAAAAAAAGGGTGATATTAATCATGTAAGGTATAATTATTTTACCTGTTTGTATCTCCCTTATAGTAATACTAGTATAACAATAATTAAAAAAATAGTTCAGTAAAAAAGTCATGTAAATTTTTTAATATATTTATATTATATTAAATACATAATTTTTATATTTTTAACTTAACCTATCTGTGATTAAGTCTTTTTTTTTATATCAATACAGTTCGCTTATAATTGCAACTTCGATTCCTATGGCGCTTGAAAATGATCCATCCAACACTTTCCCTCTTAGCCTTCTGTCATTTTCAAGACACTCCAAATCCCCTTCCTTTTCCAAAAAGATGGATGGGAAAATGGGGCTATTCATTGTTTCGCAAATTTGGTAGAACAGACCTCTTTTGCTAGAAACACCAGGCTGCGAAAAGATTAACGACAGGAGTGCATCGCACCACTGATTGGCGGAGAAACTCATGTTTCGATTTTGAATCGACCAATGATTTATGTTGGAGGATTCGCAACGACAAATACAAGAGGCTTCAATCGATTGCTTCTAATAGACGTATGATCCAGGTACATTTATTGCTTTAATTGATAGCTTATTTAATGAGGTACTAAATTAATATGAGCACTACAACACCTGCAGAAATAGGGAATGCATAAAAATAAAATTTTCCATTTCAAGTTAGCAAATATAAACTCCCTCAGATTAAACAAAATAAAGCTACACATTTGGGAATTCTATATCTAATTAATCTTTGATGACTATAGTTTTGTTGGTTTGCTTATTAAATCTCCAGGGATATTTTAGAAAAAAAAAGAAATTAAGAATTTTAATTTCAAAGTTTTTTTTTTAGTAGTTATTAATTTAATCTGCATCAGTTTATTTTTATCAGTTTTATTTACTTTATGAATAAGGGATGACGAAGTTTAGCATGTGGATTTTAGTCTCCTTTTTTCAAAGCATTTTCATGGAACGTTGTCATTTATTTTTGAGTATACAAGTCAACAAAAATTTGTTAAAGAAATAATTTCATTCTCTAACAATTTCATATACCTCATTCTTGGTTAACATGATTATTAATCATAGGCTAAATTGAGGTTAATAAAATTCCAGGAATTTTCAAATTAGGAAATAAGTTGAAAGTTATACTAAGAAATTTTTTTTGTAGTTATTTGTTTAATTTTTAATCAGTTTACTTTTCTAGGAATCTAGAATCTCATGTTTGATTTTTTTTTATGTCGCCAATCAAAAGTGGCGGAATGATATTTAGGTCCAGTTTGACTCCCACCATAAGCAAATGGAGGAATTAAAAGGGAAGAGGACAATTTAGATATTGTCTCTTCTTAATGGCTCATTCCAACATGTCCTACATTTTTCAATTAACCTAGAGATCGGAGCATTGCCTCGCCATGTGAGTTGTTGTTAATAATTTAAATCAGGATAGTGCCATCTTAATATTGAAAATCAGGAATGTTACCATCTTGGAGGAGCTGGATATTTTAGAAACTTTCGTTAACTAAATACAAGTAATTCTACCTTTTCAGACATGTGTGTGCTACTTATCCTCAGTGTCCTGCAAAGCAGGACGGGACATCCCATGAGTAATCTACTCATGAATGGAAGTAAGGGGGCAGCTTCAGTTGGGATGAAGCACCCATAGGAAGAAGTCTGACTTGGCTCTGAGTAGCTGAAGCACGCTCTATTCTCATATTAGACCGGTGTGGAAAGTGGATTCCGAACCACTGCAAATATCCATAACACTACCGGGGCACGTATCCTGTGTGTACCGAGCGCCAAAGCACTAGTTATTCGGCCATCAGGCCCCTTCAGGCATCTAAACTAAATGACAAATATCAGTATTTCAAATAAGACCTCCACTACGTTACATAAAGCTTTAGAATGGTGCTCAGAATGTCCAGGTTTTATAATTTTTTATGCAGAATACTTACATTGTAGTATTGTTTTAATCGATTTTTTCTTCTTGTATTTATTTTTATTGATTATTATTATTATTTACATAAGTTATTGATGTTATATGGATTTTTTATGTTTTAAAATATCGCATCATAAGATGAAACACATATTTCCATACTGATGCTTCTAGTATTATTACCACATTTGGAGTGAAACAGTACGAATATTTCCTTTGATATTAACTACTTTTTATTTAATTTTCAAATTATTTGGGGATCTGTAAGTAAAAAAATAAATGTGCATTTGTAAATATTAGTCGTCATTTGTTTTTCTTTTTCTTTTCTTTTTTTGGGGATATAGGGTCCCACATATCCCTCGAACACTCCACCGAAAGAAATGTTAAAATTATGTTTTAAGAAAATAATTTTAGACATTTTGTTACAAATTTAACTAATTCTAACCAAATTACAAAAACGCAATTTCAAGTAATCCATCAGAGGGCATGAAACATCGGTTGAATGACATGTTAGCTATGCATGTGATCATAAGTAGCACGCATATTACATTGGATACACTAAATATGATTGAATTTTTAAAAGGATCTAAAATATTTTTACAAATTGAATAAATACTATGAAATCCATTTTTAATTTAAACTTTTATTCAAAGATATCTTTTTTATAGTAATAAAATTGTTTTTAATATTTATATATTTGTCTATAATTATCTAATTTAATAACGATCAGTACAATACATTTATCGAAACCAAAATAAATAATTTCTAGTACTAAAACAGTTCTTTATTTGATAGATCCGTTATATAACATAATTCTACAACATAAATATAGAACTTTTTCTCCTTAGCAGCAATTTATAATGTGAACTTGCAAGAAATATATAGCATGTAAAAGTATCAGTTTCACATTTAATATACATAAATAAAAATCTCCATGAAAGAAAATGTACTGACTTTCGTAATTGTTTTTGTTTTTAAAGATGCAGAATGCATACGTATTATCGAGGCTAATTGCTTCTCTTTTAGAAAACCCCCCTTTAGAAAAAGCACATTAACCTATCTTATTATAGCGATGGCTAATTCATTTCGTGCAGACACTTTTTTATAACCTCCAATTCCATCCTTAAATCTATTTATACGACTGATTCATCATCCCCAACCACACTCACAAAGAAAAAAAACAGATGATGATCCTCGATCCGTGATGAAATTGGGATTGATGAATTACCACTGCCCGGCGAATTTGTCCTCGAATTAATCTTTGTGCCTTTCTGTACTTGCTGGTGAAGACTCCAGCCAATCACTCCATCAGGAAACAATAAGCGGGAATGTTGTTAACGCCCCCGTTATCCTGAATGCCCCCTCCCTCCCCCATTCGCGGAGGAGGAGCAGGGAATAATCATTCTTAATTCCGTCTGCGAAACGATACGATTCCTTCCGCAATTTAATCGATTCACATGAATATCCGTGGAATTACTGTCCCGTAATTTAGACCACCATGCTTGCGAAATAGGGTTTACATCACGTCCAGTAAAAGGAGACGAGCCGGATTGGTGCAGGAGACTAGCGGTCTAGACAAAATAAATGGGATCAGTCCGGGAGCCTGGATTCCTCTTGCGTTTTTTTCCCCCATATTCTTTTACTTGCCCCCCCCCCTTATTTTTTTTGTGGGAATATAAGATTTTTCGGACTGTGCTTTTGTTTGTTTGGGGATTTCCTTCCCCCCCTTTTTTCTCGTCGGCCTGACTTTAGCGGAATTGTTGGACCGGACAGGATCGTCGATGGAGTGTGAGTACCTAAATAGTTGACCACTGTCCACTGGTGGTATCAAGGCAGGGGGGAGGGGGGGCTGGTTGTGTTCGAGTATCGAATAGCGAATGTGGTTAGTTCGAATCCTTTGATGTTAGAAGTTTTATTTACAGTAATTATTTTATTCTTATTCTTATGGTGAAGAAACGTATCCAAGTGTGATTTTAAATGGAGAAAATAAAGTGCAAGATTGTTGTTTTTTTAAAAAAAAGAATTCGTCATTGGCGGAATGTACGATTTAATTTAATTTTTTTTTTTCTCTTCTTCAAAAGGAAAACTTTTGAGTTGTGATGAAAAAAATAAATTGAGGTCAATTTAAAGAAAAAAAAAAAAAAAAGAAAACGTTTTGATGAAACTTTTCTGAGCGAGTTGTTATGTAACAAGCAAAGAGTAGTTTTTAAGATAACTTAACGGTCTTTTTGCTTCAGAAGTGAAAAATGTCAAGAGAAAATACATGTTTTATAGGATTTTTCGTAGGATATTATTTGTAATAAAAAAACAAACATTAAAGAAAAAAATTAACTTAAAAGCTTAAATTAACTTAATTATAGAATTTAAACTTCAACAGCTTAAATGATTTCATATTTTCTAATAATCTTTACAGAAGTTTAGAATTTAAATTTTCTTGAAGCGCATATTTAATCCAAATATATAAATGGGCAATCAAAGGAACTTCTTTGTCATCAGAGTATATTTAAAACATAAGTAATTAGTAGTCATTAATTTTGACGCACTACGCAGGTAATGGGGGCCATCAAATAGCCAATTATAAAGCAACAATTTCCTTCGCAATGCTTATTTTCTAACACACAATGCAAAATATACATCCATGCTTGATAAATTAATATAAATGCCAATCCAATTAAACCACAACCATTTTTACTTGTAAAGCTATTGAAAGCTTTTGTTAACATATATCTGCAAGCGTGTTGTTAGAATTTCTATACTTTACATCAATTACACCAATTTCATTTATCTCTAGCACAAAAATATGACAATTGTCAATGCGTTTTGTTCATGAGCAATAAATATGATTTCTAACAAACGTTTGTGCTGATTGTTTGTCAGAACAAAATAGGGTTACTATTGTTATTGATATGGCAGAAAGTTTATTAATAAAAAGTCTTAAACGATTAAAGTTTTTTTTTTTTTTTTTATGTAGAGATTTCTGGTTTGATTGTTGACAAGGGAACTGTTCCTTGTTTCCGGGATGGCAAAGTTGAAACCCTACCAGAAAATTTAAAATGAAATGAAATCGGTGTACGATTTTCTATCATTGATGCCATAAGCCTAATCTGTGTCAACAAATGCCGATAATATCTCCACATAAAGTTTGTGTGTTATACCTTGATCCGGGGTGCCTTTTAATATCTGACAACCATTTCAACTGCTACGCAGGCAATGCCACTTTCTGACATGCGAGCACACGAGGGAAATCAAATAAGCAGTGATATAAGATCAGATTTTAATATGTCATCATTATTTATGTAACTTATTGATCATTTTATAACTTTAAATCAATAAATCATAATAAAAGTACTCTTGAATGTCAAATATTGTAGCTAAAATGATGACGTCTTGATGCCATGGTGGTAGCGTGGTGGCTTAGAGGCCTACTCGGTTAATCGAGTGGATTTTAAATCCCTTATTTCTGTTTGTCTATTGGCAGTCCTACAAATTTGATTAAACATCTGTTTTGTATTGTTATTACTGTATATGTGTAGTGGATTTTTTTTTTTTTTTACAAAGGTTCATGTTTTGTATATCTATATAGCTAAAATAATATGCAATGAAATAGTAATGTATAATAATGTGTTGATAAAACTCTATTTCTTTCCTGAAGTCTTTGATGAATGGTACAAGAACAGTAAGACTTATATTTTCCAATCCTTTTCTTTTTGGTCCAAATGGTCGGTAAGTAAATTTTGTATTGAAATTTGTAATCTATAATGGAAATGATAAATACAGATAAAAAAAATATAATTATTACAGCATATTAGGAACTATTGTTTTATATTAAGTTTTATGCTGAATGCATTAAATAACATTACTTTTGTAATGGACGATAATGCACGCTGCGGAATTTAAACCGGCTTCTTAAAAGATCCTTTCTTTCCCCAACTGCAAGAGCTACTTTGAGAAAAAACAATTAAGTGAATTTGTTCAAAACAGTAATTTGCATGATGTTAACTAATTCATATTGACAAAAACATTTGATGGAGAACATGTGAATCTTCAGGGCTCCTACAATAGAAAAAGTGGCAATTGTTATAGTCGAGATCAGTTCCAACCTAGAGATAATGTTATTCATTAGAGAAACGATTCAGAAACTCATCGATGCAAGTTGTCGTGTAATATCTAATCATTTTTTGAGGATGCCGATGGTTATCACTTCAACGTTAAGATGGTAAATCACTATATAACGATTTTGTCTTCATATACAGGCAGACCACATCATATGTATGAATACGCTCAAGATGGCGTACTCGCTCGAACGGGCTTTCAGACATATTCATTTCATTACCATGAAATCCAGCTTGGGATGATATATAACAGTTTTTATTTCCGGGCAAACACTGGTGGGTAGGCATGACATCGCAATACATGTTTTCAGACAGAATCTGAAATCGCTGATGAATTCAATGGTAAAACATGGTTTGGATCTGTGAACTGCTGGATTTAATGGCAAAAGAGATTTAATGGCAAACTGTTAAATATTTATTCTTTAAAATTTTAATCATGTAATGAGATGTTAGAGTTTCATAAAAATTTTAAATTTTTTATTTATTAAGTTTGCAAAGAATTTTTTTCGAAGATTCATATCTGTTTATTAAATGAATCCAAACAATTTAAACATGTTTTTTTTTAGATTAACAATACTGTTTTTATAGTTTATTTCATAAAAAATTTCAGGATAAAAGGGGTTTTTAGCATATTGTTACAAATTTCATTAATGCATGATTTTTTATTATCCAAATAATCCATCTTTTTTGAGTCTCCCAGCAACATTAAAAAAAAAATATGTATATCGACCAACTTTTAAAGATTTTTACGTGGTAGGAAAAAATTTTTCATTAGAAACTGTCTCTCATATGTTAAGTTGAAGGAGTTTTTATCGAAAACATTTTTTTCATAAATGTCAAAAGAAAAAAAAAAACTTCAGTAATGAAAAAATAAAGGAGTAAAAAGAAATGAGAAAGTAATTCAATTAGTTTCGTTTTTAATTGCAAAGATATTTCTGCAGCGACTTTGCCAAAGACTCAAACTAACGAAGAGAACTTCTTTTATTTTTTTTTACCACAGCAACATTTGAAATATCAAATTAATTGAAGGAAATTGAAAATGAAGATTGCAAGAAGACACTTTTAGTAAAACCATAAAAAAAAAAATCTTAAAATGCAGTGCTCCCCCCCCTACCGGGTATTTTGAATGATTTTTTTTTTTGAAGAATTAAAGTTCTCAAACTAATTTTTTTCCCATTATGCACCCACGCATCCTATATTCTTTTGTTCTATTAAAGGAAACGGATGTGCGAAATAATTCCAATAACGGGCATCTTGAAACGAATTTTCATTCTTCTAATCTGTGTCCTAGAGACACAGGGAGTTGCTGTTAATTTTTTTTTTCCTTAAGGTGATTTGTTTTTTTAAACTATTAAAACACTCTATTATAATCATTAAATAAGAATGTGTGGGTTGATGTATATGAGTTTTTCATGTTCATGGTGTAATTAAAGAAAAGAACAAAAAATTTGCATAAATTCTTTAATGTTTTGATTTATTAATTAATCTTCAGGGTTTTTGAATCTTTTTTTAGATATGTTATATTAAAAATGTCTTAAAATACAAAATTATAATAATATTAAAAATAAATTGGAGTCCTATTTATTCAAAAATATGAATAAATAGGAAATAAAATTGTTGGCTATAATTTTTTTTTTTAATAATCGCAAATGTTTAAAAAAAAAAAAAACTTATTAAAATTAAAAATAAAATACGTCAAATTTTATAAGTTTATTTTTTTTTTTTATACCGTTGGGCTTTATTTTTCAGTATTTTTATTGAATGCAGTTCTTTGATAAGGAAGTATATATATAATCCTTATGTACAAAGTTAAGATCAATTTTATTTTCTAGACTTGTGTTATATAATAATGCTTGTATTTCAATCTAATCTTCTGAAACGTTCAAACTATTATTTTCTAGTAATAGTTTAGAAATAGGTAATAGGATATCAATTCGATATCAATTTCTTTATTCGTCGTTGTGAGCGGTTAGTTCTCTTACTGTATCAAACAATTATTTTTTTTTATCTAATACATAATTCGTTATCCTTGTTCGTCTGTTTACTAGACATTTTTATGCCCATGTTGATATTATTGCGATTTATACTATTACTTGAACTAGCAATTGAATCTTATATGAATTGAATGGGCTAACATCTTTACTGTAGTCTTCCCAATATGCTCTTTTCGATTTAGAAGAATTTTCAAAACTTGAATTAACCATTCAAAAGCTTGAGTCCGTTTTTCTTATTTTATTCTCTTTATATGTTGTGAAGGCCTTTTAATTCTGTATACTGTACTATTGTACATAATTTACTGACATCTAAAAGAATAAACAAATGTTATATAGATTTAATAGTGTAAAATATTTTGTGGTGTCTAGAGATGTTTTAAAAGAAGAACAGGTTGTTCGTCTCTCAATACCTTTAATGTACATTATAAATAAAATTTGCATTTACAAAAATATATAACATTTAAGATTTCACCAACTATCACGACTTTCCACAGTTACAAAAGGTAATTCTCTACCTTGAATTCAATTACTGTTCTCCACAGTTCTGGTCAAGTTCTCTAGGAATAATGTTGCTTCTCCAGATGTTAGATTTAATGGATCATCCTAGTCTCGGGGATGCTCTATCCCCTGTTATGCTGCTTCTTAGTTCGAGGTAAGTTGTTGTCAGGCGAGGTTGCTGATATATCAGTTGTTGCTGAAAGTTTCATTGAGCAGCAGTTATTCATGTATTGAAACCTGACAAAGAACCTTTGAAAATTATCTCCTTATTTTTCTATTCTAAGTAAAATTACAGAATCTATTATTTACAATAAATTAAATTTTTTCTTGTCGGACAACAACATCCTAAATCCTGAGCAATTTGAATTTCGTATAATCTTATCAGCTGCTCCGTACTCTAGAATATATCACATATGGCTTTCAAAATAAGCAATGCACGTGTTTCTTGATATTTCCTTGATATTCAGAAAGTTGTCGATAGAGTTTGGATTAGGAGCTTTAAGTTTATAAACATATTAATTTTAAATTTTCTTCCTAGTTTATGAAATTAATTCAATATTTATGCCGATGACAAGGCTATTCTTTATAAAAAAAATAATACCAATTTTCTTGTTATCACCATTATTAATCATCAAAAATTTCATAACTATCGGATCGACAAATGGATAATTACATTGAATGAAATAAATGATGATGCAGTTTTCTTTGCTTCGGGCCGTAAAACTAAAAACAGCAAATTAAAATTAACAATAGTACTGTTCCTTGGAAAAACCACATAAATATTTAATTCATTTTGATCAAAAAACCTGATTTGGAATACGTTAAAAATTATTCCTCATGACCATCAGAAAAATCTTTCTTTCATAGCAAGATTTATAAAATGGGTATAAATAACAAAATTCTCTTATACATGATTTTTCTTCGTCCAATAATAACTTACGCTTATTTCATCTCGTCATATTCCACTAAATGAAATTTAAATGTTATCGAAATACTTCAAAAACATTAAAAAACCCCGCAAATCACATCTGCTAAATGACTCATGAGAAATTCGAATATCCAGCAAGCTATTAAACTTACTCCTCTCAAAGACTTGCTTAAACATTTTTCTAAAAATTATTTAACACTTTGAAAACTACGAACCACTAACTTTCCTGCAATTCAGGAAATTAAAACTCATGAGGCTTATATTACCATTAAAAGACAGCGTAGAATTTTAATTTAGTCATTTTTTTTTTTTTTTACATTCTTAGTGTTTTCCTTTTGTTATTCTGTTTAAATTCTTATTTTAATAGTTAAATTTACTATTATTCTGAACAATCATATTTAAATCAACTGCTTTGTAGTAATAGTTTTACAGTTGATGGGTCCCCTTTTGGCTAAGAAGCTCCAGAAACAAAATCCATCCATCCGAGTCACATTGATAGATCCACGTTGGTGGTCCTAGACCACCAAACACTTAGCGACGTCTGGCAGTTGATTTCCCAGGTCATTAAATCTAATTGGGGATTGTAAAACGATCATGTGTACCGGACATCCTGGTCCTAATAATCCATTGTAATGAAATCCTATATATTAGATCATCCTGAAATGTCACTGACTTCAGAGACTTTTAAAAATATTAAAAAATAACAGTATTCAAAAAATAAAACACTACATTTAAATTCAAAGAACATAATTAGAAAAAAATATACGTAGTAGGTACAAGGAATATAGCATATAAAAGAAAACATTCAACCATATTGTAAAAACACTTTATCATATCGGCAAAGGTAATAGTTGCATCGGAAACTTGGATCTGTAGTTTAGTTTTTTTGCATAGAAGGATCAAGAGCATTCTCTCATTCTCTAAAAAGACTTCGAATTCGTTTATTAGGATTTGAATTTTTCTTCCTAGTACGAGATATTTCCCTGGAATGATTTCTCTCTCTAGATCGTAGTCGAAGCAATTTGATATATTTGATGCCGTAGTTTGTCAAATAGGGGTAAGACAAGGTTTCAGTCTTCTGATGATTTGGCACAGATAGGATTCAATCGCTTACATCTCTGCATTGGTCGACTACCAACATTCTTCACAACATTGCGAGCAGAGATTTTTCCAGTAAAATGATAAAATTCCACTTTTTCAACTGTTCTTATCTATTACAGTTCTGCAGAAAATCTCGATGGATTTTGCTGCTTCGTATTTCATCGAGGAAGTCTTTATATAACGGTTTTTACCAGAAGTCCCATTAAATGGATCTACGCTGATGGCCCAGACCACCGACCACGTGACAAATGATCAGAAAATAGATTTAGGTTAGAATTTTTAAAAATCTAATCCGTTGTAAAAGAAATCTAGCGGACAGCCTGACGCCACTCTCCAGTGCTTAATTATCCATTATAATAAAATTATGCATATATATTTTAGCATATATAACCAGGCATTATCCAGCCTCAGAAAATACAATTTACTAACTTTATTATCAAGGACGTAAACACTTATTTTTTCATTGCTGGCATGGATGTCAAATTAATGTAGTTTAATATAAACAATGAACGGTTGTTTATTTAGCATTGCATATATACACAATCCAGTCACATTAATGTGACCACTTGTCAAAAGCCAGAATATAAAATCTTGTATATTCTGGCTTTAAGTGGAGTGTGGAATGTGGTATTAAGTGGAATTCTTATATACACTCCACTGAAATGTGCTGCCACCTGCCTTTTGTGATTGGTTATTTCACGTTGACATCGAAAGTAGGTGGTGGTCACATTAATGTGACTGCACTGTGTATATTAATCGATTCAATGCACATATTTGAAAATGTTTGGATTTAAAATGCGATGCTTTTGTTTATTTTATTAACATTGTAATTAGAAAAGTTTACTGTAAATTATATTTATTTATATTTAGTTAGAGCATGGTAGTAAACAACATTTCCTCTTTTCCCTTGTTTGCAAGAAGGTATCATTTTTTTTTTTTTTCGACATTGCCGCTGAGAGAGCGCCATTGACAGACAAGTATGACTGACCAGGACTATAGTAATCCGATTTCAAATCAATCCGAATGATTTTAAGTGATTGCTCTTGTGTTTTGCTTATAGACATGGCCCCCAGGAATTTGTAGCCTTTTGAATTCGAGCGGAGTACTGGATGCTGGAATACTGGCGTCTTTTCTTTAGCTCAGACAGTTAAAATAGCAATAATTGTTAACTTCTGTAACAATTTAAGTCACTTATTCCCCATCTTAGTTCATTTTTTTATCTGATTATTGCATTGCACTGTTTTCTGTATTTCTTTGAAAATTGGGATATAACTCTCTATGGCTTCGGTGCCCTTCAATACCCGCCTCGATTGGCAAATTTTGTTACATCCAGTTTCTCCCAACCCCATGCTAAGAAAGGCTTCGCATTCCCTCTTATAAACTCACTCTTATGGTTATCCAATTTCAAACAATTGTGGAACCATTGTGAAAAATGGGCAATATACTTCGGGTTGCAACATTAGCGACTCTTACGGAGTTACAGTTGCCTAGGATTAAACAAGAAACTTTTATTGGTAAAATGACAATGGAAATTTCTTCATTTTTATTAAGCAGCATTTGAGGTTGTTGCAATTCAGCAGTGCATGTGTTTCATTTATTTATTTATTTACGTCAGTCTGTTGTGAACGTTAATATGTTTCATTTATTTATTACATCAGTCTGATTTTCAAATCGCATCAATCATGAAAAAGTCGCCAAATTGACCTAAAACCTAATTGGGTATTTTCTTAACGAATGTTAATCAAAGTTAGAAAATTTTTAGTTGATATAGGCCTTATATTAGAAATATTCTGCGCTAATTTGGATGAAATTAGCATAAAAATTGTGACCCAATTTCGGCACACACACACATATATATATAATTCGACACACTGTGGGAGTTTTCTTTCACATTTCTTCTAACTGGTTAATTATTCTATCCTAACAGTTAGTTATCCCAAGCTACCTATTAACGGATCTCAGCAGCGAGTAGTAAATCATCAAATCATATAATACACAGATAGGCTTATAACGTTTAGGTTTATAGGTTAAAAAACGACAAAGAATTGTTTTTGATACGGAACAATTCTACCCAGCCAATAAAATTTTTGATCGTAATCGACCAATCACTTATTTAATGACCAGTCATGTAGTCCTATTACATGATTCAATTTTTGCTTTCACTATTAATTTAAATTTTCTTTCAACAGAAATATTATATTCCTATGCGAAATTATTTTTTCCAATTTCCAATTCAATGAGTCCAACAAAGTTTTAAAAAATTCCGAATAACAAAGACTTCTCAATTAGGAACGATAATTTATTTTATCAAAATCTTGATTTTACTTTTGCCATGAGAATATTATTTAAAACTAAAATTTACATTATTTATAACTTTGAAAGTACTATTTTTAGCATGTGAAGCTTCTTCTTTCAATTTTTACTTTCTAAACAAAATTAATATAAATACAAGTCCATGGGATCCCAACTAATTAAAAACTCCAATGTAACAACTTCACTTTTTAAAGTTTCAAACTGTTAAGGAATCAGCTTTCCATACTTTCGCAGTTAAAATGAATGAATCAAACTAGTTTTACTTACTAAACATGAAACTAGTTTTCTAAGAACATCAAGATGCAGTCTGATATCATTATTTCTCTGATAAACTACGAATTTATAAAATAAAGTATACATTGGAAAGTACATCATATTTCTATGATATAATCTGTCTAGAGTCAGAGTAAGCATTAATATAAAAATCATCTTTCTTGTAAAATCTGAATGCATTATTATACAACTTAGATAAAGCATGACTACCAGCTCTTCATCTATAAACAAATTTAACATTAAATCATTGCATAAAAAGCAAACCTAAATAATTTTTTAACAATTATTTTTTAATTCATCGAATATAACTTGAAAATGAGTATGTAGAAAAAAAAAAAGCACGACTTGGATTTTTTTAAATACTTACGTATTTAATTTCAAGAAAATAATTTTCTTAAAAAATAAATAAAATACTGAAACATGAAGCTTTTTCAAAACAGAAATGTGATCACTTCTTTGAACTTGCAATTACAATTTTACTACCAATATCGAAACCCTTTTAAAATTAATCAAAAAATTCCTACTTCAAATAAAGCGTTTGGAAAAAAAAAAATCACTGGGAAAAAAAAAAAAGAAATTGATGAAAGAGTCACCTTCTATATACACATAGACATTAAAAAAAGGATCACAAGAAAGGGAATGGATGAAAAAAAAAAAAAAGAAATTCTTCTATATAGTAGCACATAGACATTAAATGATGAATTGAATAAAAAGACGCAGCGGTAAAGCAGATAACCTTGATTATTTTCCGGGAAGGAACATCCTCGCTTTCTTGTCGAGTATTTTAAGATTTCGTTAAAATGATGAGGTAAGGTGATTGGATTACTTTCAGTTTTATCACTCGAGGATTCGGAAAGGCTATAAATTTATATTAAAGCTTACGCTCATAGAAACACGGGATTCTTTATCAGTTTCTAAAGGTACTGTTTTATCTGAAACCTTATGGCCGCCATGTAAATAAATAGTACAGACTAAAAGGAACTGTTGGTTAAGTTGGGTTTTATATGATATAATATGTATTAATATCATTTATATATATATTTTAATATTTGTTGTTGCATGTATATTAATACTTGTTTTAAATGTTTCGTAGTTAAGAAATATATTTCTCGTTTCTGAAAGAGTAATGTAAATGGTTGATACTTTTTAGGAAAATATTATTCGTTAAGGTGTTTTTTACAATGTAAACAAAAACAAAATAATAAAATGATGGATGATGAATCTTCTGTTCTCACGAATAAATCATCTTTTGATAAAGCTTATTTATAAACATTAATCATTCGAATTAACAAACTCCTTTCAACTGATTAAACTTGGAATATATTTGTTTCATCACCCATCATAATGAACTTGCCACATGCATTTTTTACAGCAAATTTCCGACTCTCGACAGGATATGGTTTTCTTAACATACACTTGCACCGCATTGGGGTTGCTACTAATGATGCCTGTCCTCTGTGCTCGTCAGATGAAGGCGTGGACTTTTACATTTGACAACATGCACTGCACTTGATTTTATGACTTTTAACTCTGTCAACTTTATGGTTAAATTTTATTGAACTGCTAGAGTGCTTATAGCTGATATCGCTACAGTTTGATGAAAAAAAAAAGAATAGAATTAGTAATAAAAATTTAGAACATTATATTCGTATAATAATTGATTTCAGATAACGGAAAAGATATGTCCAAAATTTGCTGCTGAAAATGTGGATTTTGATAACAAAAGAAGAATTGACGACTCATAGAGCATTTGGATTAACCTAAATAACTGAACTCCATAATTATTATTTGATACAATTAAGTAGTTTTATTAAAATAAATAATATTAAAGTTGAAGTAATGGATCAAAAGAAAATTTGTGCATTTATTCCGAAAATTAGAAGTTCGAGAGCTGTATAAATGATTTGAAAGATAAAACAATATTTGTGAGGGCATTTCTTCTAAACGAAACTCTGCTTACATGAGCAAAATAGTAATAGCATTCATGCTCTATTTGGAACATTTGTTAGCAAAAATTTATTTACAGAAAAATAGAATATATACCTTGTGGATTAGTAGTTTTCAGAAAATTTTGGCATAGATAATAATGAGAAAATTGGATACCAAGTTAAGAACTTCTCTTCTTGTTCTATCGTTATATGTAATTGCTAAAATTATGAAATTATGAGATAGTAGCGAAAAGCAATCGAAAAAAAGATATGCAAAATTCGTTTTGGAACATTTCGAATCGACAGTTAGCAGGAGTAAATGACTTTAGATATGAAATATGTTTTCCTTGGTTAGACTGACGCCTTTCAATTCCTAACAATAAATATTTATCTGAGAAACGTTTAAAAAATATTAGCCATTAGTGGACATTAGCAACTGCAGTGCAATATTTTCCTGGGAAAGACAATAAAATCAGAGTTTTAAAATAAAATCCAAGATGGGGCATTTCATAAGAACTACTCTGAGCCTATAATCATTAGAATTTCGACAAGTTGTTAGGTGTGTCTTAGAGTTGGACTCACACTATCTGGCTCCTTCAGCAAGAGCAAGAGCTCCAATATTAATGGTTCTCGACAAGTCGAATAAACGTCTTTCGAATCCAATTATTATTCTGAATCAATCGACTTGAATCTTTTGACGGATTCAATAATAGAACGCTGAGATCTCCTTAGCAAATGGATTTAAGTGTTTGAGTTTCATTACTCTGATGAAACTCAAGAAGATTGGAAAATGACATAAATCATTCATTTACATCGTGAACACTTAAACTGTAACCGAACTCCTCAGCCTACGAACTTTTTGTCTCACTTCCTTGTATGAATTACCGGTGTAAGAATCGTTTTGTATTCCTCACGCTGTTTATATAAAACGTTATTTTTTAAATAAAATTTGGAAAGTCATTATAATTTGAATACTACAAACACACTGGAAGGTTTAGGTGTATATTAATATAATTTGATTAACTAATTACAAACCCGACCTATGGAAATACCTTTCGATTCGTTCGTTGAATTTGAAATGTAAGAAAAATTAAATAAATAATTTTTTTTACTTTAAACAAATTGATTAGAAGGATAATTTTTTAACAGTCTGTTACAAAATTTTATGACCACTGACATTTTCAACTGTTTTCAACAACCACAACATTTAAGGCGGATTTCAAAGAAACTGTATTAAATTATACAATGTTTCAATTTTGATTTAACTTAAAAAATATATCGAGCAGAATATCGTTTTCTGGCTTATACGCTTATTCTAAATCATTGTATTAAATATATTCTCTTAAAATGCAAATGATTTTAAACTAAATGAATACCTGATTGAAAAAAATGTAAAAAAATGATTTTTAAACATTGAAAAAACCCGATAAAATCATATATCTGTTATTTATTGAATTATGTCTTAATAACTAATTTATCTTTGCATGAAACTCATAAAAACACACCTTTTTAATTCTAATTTTTATCGTGTGTGAACACGATTTTGTCCTGGTTAGGGATCCTCGACGCTATCCAAAAATGCGGGCCAAGCAAATAAAGCTCCATTACAAATTTTGGAGGAAAATGGTACTGAGGGCCCTATAACTCTTCAAATGATTCATGAATCACGTTAATCTTAAGGAATTTTCTGGAGAATTTGGCTTTTGATGGAAGTGTTTTTAGTATGGTTTTGAATCACTTTTCATGTTTTGGGTTGGGATGTTAAACATTTGTATTTCCAATGGCTATAAGTGCTCGTAGTGAGTTGATCAATTCCTTCTTTTTGAAGTTTCATATTTATCACTTTTGGCATTTTCCGTTGCCTGTTGAGCTGTATAGTGCTTTTTTATTGTATTTGGAATACTTCATTCTTCATATACGACTAGAATTCTCAAACTTGATACATTCTTTTGGTTATTGAAAGCGATAACGTTTCTTGTAGATTTGCGAATACTTTATTCTTCATTTACGATTACATTTGAATATTCTTTTAGATATTTTTGAACAGTTCATTCTTCATGAAGTTCTTAATCTATTCAGCATTGCTATATTCATGTGCTATTGAATTTGACAGTATTTCTTACAGTGTTCCAATTAATTGCTTCATATATCTCTCGCATTATTAAACATTAGCATACTCCTGAGTTTATTCATCCGTTCTCTATTGTTCACACATGATAAGGTGAAATTTGCCGAGCAGTTTTTAGCATTTTTTTATTAAGCACATTTCGAGGGGAGAAATATCCATATACAATGCATATGAGGTTTATAGTACCAGCAACCAGGCCATTATGCCAAAATGTCTTTCAATCAAGATTAGTAAGGGCTAATATGAATCTTCCTATAATTTTGTGTGGTAGAAAATCGTAAGAAAATCATTAAATTCTTCAGTAATATTTTGAAGATATTTATATTAATCACCAATTTCACTGGAAAAGAGAAAAACTTTAGTATTATTAAATTGTGTGAAATACAAATAATGCTAGATAAAGAAATTATATAATTTCTACTATTATAAATAATGGTAAAATTATTTAGACATCAAAATCTTTCCAGTATAAGATTTGAATATAATTTTTTGCATATTTAATATATAAATATACAATTTGTAATAAAATATATAAATATACAATTTGTAATACAATATATAAATATACAATTGAAGATCTATATAATTTTACTCGCGCTTCTTAAACATAAAATTTCTTCATTAAACTTGCTTTATATTTCTACTTCTTATAAGTGTGTATATAAGTCTTACAAATTAAAATAAAATAAACATAGATTTACAATTATTTCTTTGAAAAAACTTTTCAGAAATCTGTTTCTCTACAAGAAGCAAAGATGATATGCTAAAGTGAATGAAATTTAAATAATCTGGATTAGTGAAAAATAAATAAATAAAAAAATAAATAAAGAACAAATTTTAAATAACTTAAAAATAAAAAAAAAATGTTTCTTCTTTTTACATGACATTAACACACTACATATGCAGAAGAATAGTTTTTCAAAATTTCACTTAGGAACCAAAAATTACTTTACACTATTAATGTGAAATGGCTTTTCCGGCATCTAAAGATAATTATGTAAAGAGATTAGTATGTTTTTACTTAACAAGCTTTGAATGATTCCTTAATCCTGTTTCAAGAGATAATGAATTTATATACAAAGGATTCAATTTAGCACAAGTAACTGTATACACAGGTAAATAGGAAAAAAAAAATATGCATTAATTTCAGGTATTTCAATCTGATTTACTTTGTATGTCCTAATTAGTTTGAGAGTTTTTATTAAAATTTTCTTAATTAATTTTTGTTAAATTTTTTCATAAAAGAACTTTTTTTTGTAAGACAATAAAAATGTATTTTATTGTCTTACAAAAGTTAATTTCAGCTATATTAGTACACATTTAACACATATAAATATATTCATATCATGCATATTGAAAAATTCAGAACAATAATATACTTTAAGTGCCAAAAGTGGACTACTAAAAATATCTATATTTCAAATTTAAGAACAGTTGTTCCCAAAAATTAAGTAAAAATTGGGATTGTCCAATTTCTATTGTATCGAATATAATAAAATTTGTCAAAAAAAAAAAAAAAAAGTTAGCAAAAGGTGTTTCACAAATTTAATATGAAAAAGTCTCAAGGAAATACACACAATAAAAATATAATAAAAAATCATAGTATCTAAATTCAATGTGCGATCAGCTTTAATAGGAAGTCTGATCAATAACTATACAATATCCACTCTGTCCCATGCTCAAAATGATGTTTATTTACACAATTGGCAACAAATCCTTTTTTTTTTTTTTGTATATAGGCAATTCGAAGATCATGTAGGATTACAAAGAACGTGTTAAAGGCAGCAATATTTCTCGCTAGACCACCATAAATACGTACACCCAGGAGAATGCGTTAGATACCTCACACACACAATAATCTCTTCATGGGGGTAATTCTCCACATTATCATATTGTAGGAGTAAGTAAAAACCTAACTTATCCCACATATTTAAGGACTAACAATTGGACCAAGAATATTTGTGTAAATAAGTGGCGAAAAACTACATATACAGTTCAGTGCTACCATGGAAAGAGTTCTCGACCTACATAAACTCACCAAATCTGTCTCCAAGTTAGACCAGTAGTCTTTAGTCACTTCATAAACAAAACTGCACTCATCAGCAAAGAGAACATCCTCTAGCATTATTTTTTATTATCTAGCATCATGTTTTGCTTATACTGCATAATTTGTTGAAAATGTTAATGTTTTTGGTCGTGCAATCTCATTTTTTATGATATTTCCACAAGTTTTGAAATCCAGTGAAGTAGATCCACTGCTCAATATGCAAACAATTTATGAAGTTCATTATTCAAAATAAAATATAAGGGAATTTAAAATTAATGCAGCTACGTCTATATTTTCTTAATTTTCTAAGTTTTTCATTTGATGTTTTTGTGACTTTTCATTTTTCTCATGAACTAAATTTTGTTCTGTAAATTGTCGAATTATATAAAAATATATATAGTGTTGAAACAATGAAAAATATATTAATAAAACATTCTAATTTAATTTTTTTGTTAATATAACATTGACTTTTAGTGTTAAATTCTGCACTTATAAGAATTTAATAAACAATACTTTCAATTTTATTTTTTTAAATTTTATATTTTTACAATTTTATATTTTATATTCTTACAATATTTTCAATACAAAAAATTTAAAACCCTTTAATAAAGAACTTAAACAGGTGTTTATTTTTTAAGCATTATTATTTTGTAATATTCCACAGCAATAACTTAAAACGTTTATACAAGAGTTTTCTCTTTATTTATCACACTATTTTATGGTTCTAAATTCTATTTTCTGTGTCAGTACTCTATTTCAATCATCTCGTATTCCTCCTTAATATTCTAGCAATGTTCCCAATTCTCGGTACCAACCCAAAATTGTACGACTTTCGAATAAACCCCGATATATAAACTCAAGAAACTCCCTATAATCCACCCCTTTTACAGCACACAACTGTTCCTCAAATGTTACGTAAAGGGTAACACGGAGAAAAATTCATTCTGTACCCACGATTCCAGAGAAAAAAAGGAGGTTATAAAAATTCCGCAGAACACCTTTAGAAGAACAAAAAGGAATAAAAGTGTCCTTTAACAGGACATTGAAGTGCTTCTGAGGAAGATTCCTTAATCCTAGATTCCTGTCCACGACTACACTTCGCGGGATCTAGTTTATGAACGCCTCAGAACCGATCCAAAGAACCGTTCTGTCGATCTTTGGTGAGAACGGGTCTGGAATGGAAAACGATTCTAACCGAGAAGAAATGTTGCCCCCAACTAAAAGGAAGTCCGTTCGGGAATTCTTGGAATTGTCCTCTTTTCTTTAGACACTTCTCTCGGTTTTCTTTTATGATCCTTAAATCTTCAAAGAATGGAAAGTTTATTTATTTTTTCCATCAGTTTTGTATTTTCACTGGTTGTATGCATGGATTTTGGTACAGTTTTGTTTTTTGTTTGTCTGAATAGATGGTGCAATGAAGTAATATCTCAATATTTCATTGTAGAGAGAAAAGTACTTTCTTCCATTAAATCAAATTTTTCCTTCCGTAGAAGTATTCTCTACGGAAAAAATTATGGTAAACTTTTTGTGATCCTTAAATCTTCAAAGAATGGAGGCTTTATTTATTTTTTTTTCCTTTCAGTTTTGTCTTTTCGCTGTTTGTATGCATAGATTTTGGCTTTTTTTTTTGTCTGGATAGGTGGTGCAATGAAGTAATATTTCAATATTTCGTTGCTGTGAGAAAAATAAATCAAATTCCTCCTTCCATAGAAGTATTCTCTACAGAAAATTTATGGTAAACTATTTAGAGTAAATAGGTTTGTATTCATATCTTGCTCCAAAACGTTAAGAATGCAATTGAAATTAATGCTGTCTAATCGTTTTTTAGACTAGCATTGTACCATAACTGAACTGTTTAATTATTTTCCCAGCATTGAATATGCAATTATGTCTTGTATAAATTAAACAAAATTATGTATTTTTATTTCAAAATAATTTTATATATATTTGTATATGTCTAATTTGCAATTTGCTTGTCAATGATTTACGATTGGGAGAGCTATAAATATCTATTTTGAATATAAGCAAATTTTAACAAATTAAATGAATTCTGCTATAAGATGGGAAAATGCGTAGAAATGAAATCCATTACATGTAACTCATATGTAAGGCTTGCAACATTGCATTATACGTGATTTTTCTTGAAAATCACGTATAATGAAATAAATATATTGAAAAGATTTCGTTACATGACGCATGGCATTAGACAAAGATTTCATTGCATGACATTACGTTTTCACGTATATTGAAAAGATTTCATTACATGAAAAGATATATCTAACAGTCTAAAATTATATTCTAATATTATTCCAACTACACAACCCAGTTATAAAATTTTAAATGTCTTATTTTTTCTATCAGAACATATTAATCAAATATTCAAATAGTATTAAATTTCTTTTCCACTGAGTTTTAGTTTACCAACTGGTAGAAATATCATCAATTTACAGAAGCTTGTGGTTTAAAATCCTTTGTATTCTTCTAAGCTACTTACATGAAATTCCTAACTTACTTTTTTTTTTTTTTTTTAGCATTTAAATTCTTCCCATATAAAAGAAAAGAGTTTTTTTTTTAATGAATTCAACGCTATAATGAAACAGAAATTGAAATTCCGCAAGGCTAAAAAAAAAAAAAAATTAAAAAATATGTTTCGCTCTAACAAATTAGATATTCCAAGTATCTCTTTTTTTATATGTAAATTTTTTTCGTACAAACATTAAAGTATTTAATCTTTTTGGTATAAAATATATCAAATACCTTAATGTATACATTATTATTACATTAGTCCTCATTATCTAGTATGTATACCAAAATGTATACAATTTATACATTTTGATATATACATTAAGGTATTTGGTATATACTTTTTAGTATTTGGTTTATACATTAAATAAAGGACGATAAAGCAGCCTTATAAAATCAAATAATAAAATGATAGCATTGTATTTTACACAGCTTCAGGTTGAAATTTGGCTCAGTTAAAATAAATGAATAAATCTTTGAACTTTGTTGGATTTAATAAGTTAAGAGCCTATAATGTGTTATGTCACGTTAATTTCTCAATTAATATTACAAATATTACCTAATATTACTCGATTGTTTTTATTGTATTTATTAGAGTTTCTTATATTTAAAGATTTCATTTGTTTGCACACACACACACACACAAAAACCACACTTAAAAAATAATCTTTAAACAAATAAAATATCTTTAACTAAGAAAAACAAAAATTTGAAGACAACATTTTATTTATGATACGTATTCTATTCCCATCAAAATAACCGAATTCCTTTATGCATTATTTAAAACCAAAAATAAATAAATAAATAAAATTAGCTCCTTGATAGAAATTCCTTTTTGGAAAGGAAACTCGTATATTCATGCATCTTTCAATTTTTTAAGACTGGTTTAGAATCAACAAAGCATGAAGAAAAAAGAATCGATTTGCCGCTGAGTAGAATTTCAGTTGAAGAGGAACCGATGTTAAGAAATGGAAATTGCAATTTCGCGAGTGGTATTCGCTTTGAAATCAAACTGTAGGTGCGTCGGAAGTTCCATTTTCTTCCTCAGTGTCAAATGATGTGATGTTGAATTTCCACCAAAGGAACATACGTCTCTGCCCTGGGATATATGTTTCCGGGCATTCATGATTGCTAATGCAGTTTGCGTTTGCATATGCTTTTTTACTATTACATCATAAATTACTAATGTGAAATAAAATCGATTTAGTTTTGGATTCGTAAACTATTTCTAAAGATATTTTGAAAATAACAAACGGTACAACTTTTGGAGGAATGCCTTTTTTGATAACAAGTGAACCTAATAGCGAATTTTTACACTTATGATCTAATAAATGCTATTTTTGAAGACTTAGTCTATAGTTTAATACAAAAGTCATTGATTCAATTTATTTATTATAAATCTATATAAATAGATATTTATTAAGAACTGCTACCTGTTATTGTAATTCACATTTTCGATGTTATACATATACATTCACTCTAATAATAATAATAACAACAACAATAAATTTGCTGATATATTAGCTGTGAACTGGGAAAGAAATATAAATGTAAAATTTTTCAATTATCATTAATTACTATACTCATCTAGTGAATTAAATAAAAATTTTAAAAATCTTGAGAGAAAATCCATGGTTTCTTACATCTAAGCATTTTTATTTATTTTATTAATACAATTCATTCGTGCTTTTATTTATTTTTATTGTTATAATTTATTCGTGCCAGAACAGACTGTTGGATAGCGCATTGGACTTTCCACTTAAAATAGCATGGCTCGAGACCCAACTAGTGATGCTGAATTGAAACCTTCTTTTTCTGTGTTGGGAATGGATGGACATAATAAACTCGTAGCATCTGATGAACCTTCCTTTGTGTTAGAGCAGGGGGCGAACTCTGCAGATACTATCCTTTGCTACTGTTCAATCCAATTTGATGTGGTTACAGTGTGTATTCTGTGCCCCGCCTCCGTTCGTGCTAAGGTCTAAATAACTCTGTTGCATATTGAGTATATACAACAGTTGTAGTGAAAATGACCGCAGGTAAAAATGTCTAATAGTGGAAAAAACATTTTTTATTGATAATATTAATAATCACGCTGAGTGCTCTATATGAAATAAAACAAATGATAAATTCATTTTGTGAGATTTAAAACTCTAAAAACTCATTTCACTGTATTTTTATGTTTCTACATAAGTATCAATAAAGTACATAGTCTGCAAACCAACAATCTCTACATCTGCACGGATCATGGAACAACAAAAATATTGCATATCCACAAACATTGTGAAATTGAACATATTTGAAAAGTGTGTGCTTTTTTTTTTCTTTTTCATTTAATCAGACTAACTTACAGCAACGCGTGGCTGGGTATAGCTAATTTATAATATTATATATTTTTTTAATTCTTAAATTTTCCATTTCAAATATCGTATATTAAAATTATATATATATCTAATTTTCAAATGTGATATGAACTTTAAATAAAGTTTTTAAATACTTGCATTGAAATATTGAAGAAAGAATAATTGTTGAAGAAACTTTTTGTCTATTGAATTTTTTTATTTTAATTGCTTATAGAATTAATAAGAGATTTAGACAGTAAATCTAATTTTTATTTACGTATTACAAAAAAAAAACATTGATTTTATTTCAACAGCAAAACTGTCAAAACAACATCTTGACATAGATTTAAATGTATGATATGAAGAAGAACTATGAGTCAATATGAAATTTACTATTATGATTGCATCATTTTTCAGCTAAACTATGGATTATGTAGGAAAAAAAAAAAGCAACATTCAATTCTTAATTTTTATTAGCATAAAATATAAAATGTAATTTTTTTTAAAAACATACATATTTAATTAAATTAATAATTTTGTTAAGTGTTAATAATTTAGAGTTTCTTTAAAATTTCAATCATATAAAGAGCAGTTCATATTTCATAAAAATTTTAAATTTTTTTATTTATTACACTTTGCAAAGAATTTTTTCAATGATTCATATATGTTTATTAAGTGGAATCCAAACAATTTAAACATGTTTTTTAGATTAACAATACTGTTTTTATAGTTTATTTTATAAAAAAAACGTGCAGGATAAAAAAGGAGTTTTTCAGCATATTGTTACAAATTTCATTAATGCATGTGACTTTTTATTATCCAAATAAACCATCTTTTTGAGTTCTATCTCCCAGCAACATTAAGAAAAAAATATGTATATCGACCAACTTTAAAGATTTTTACGTGGTAGGAAAAAAAAAAAAAATTTCATTAGAAACTGTCTCTCATATGTTAAGTTGAAGGAGTTTTTATCGAAAACATTTTTTCATAAATGTTAAAAAGAAAAGAAACTTCAGGAATGACAAAATAAAGTAGAAAGAAATGAAAAAAGTAATTCAATTAGTTTCGTTTTTAATTACAAAGATATTTCTGCAGCGACTTTTACTAGTTGACCCGGCAAACGTTGTTTTGCCATATACATTATTTCTATAAAATATTTTTTTAGTTAAATAAAAAAAAAAACTTATACTATATAAGTGTGTGGAAATGTGGTTATGATTGGAAGAGGAATGGAACGTTGCAGACAATGACGGCGTATAAAATGATAATACACTAACCATTTATTTATTTCATCCTTTATATTTTATTAAATTAATAAATATATTTTAAATTACATTATATAATAGCTGTATATGCATCAAAAATAGTTATTTACATATTTACTACTAATTATGGCAATTAAAAAATAATCAACATCAATCTCTAAGTGCAATGGAGTGTACGATATTTTTGGTTAGTCCGTCTTTAGCCAACACAAACAAACTGGATGGTTTACCCACACGCGAACATGCCACGTATAGTTGTCCGTGGAAAAACATGGTGTGCCCAAATCTAAGCCACAAACAGACATCGTTTGGCCTTGCGACTTATTGATTGTCATTGCGAATGCCAATCTAATTGGAAATTGAATACGTTTGAATTCAATTGGCACATCTGTGGGAATCATAGGGATTCGTGGCAGCAATATATTTTCGCCTCGGTACTTGCCATTCAAAATGCTGGCTTCGATAACGTTTTTCATTAATTTTTTAATGACTAATCGTGTTCCATTGCACAGCCGTGGTGGGTTCAAATTACGAATCAAAATAACCGGAGATCCAACCTTTAATTGTAAATGATGCGGTGGCATGCCTGGCAAATCCAATGAATTCAAAAACTCAATTGGATAATTTACAGCTTCATTGGCATCGCAAACTGTATCGATAGATTTGTATGACACCAAGTTCCCTGGCAACAACTGTTGTATCTTGGAATTTAAACCATTGACGTCCACATTTTTTGCTGCCAAAATTGCTCTTTCTGCCAACCAATCAAGATTTTTGAATTGTGTGCATACATCGGGAAATATGTGGTCGATGAGATTATTTTGCGAGTCGATGATTGTGCAGAAATCTGTCGGAAATTTTATGCATCCAGTATTTTCATGTACAGCAATTTTTCCATCGCCATTATCTAACAGTTGTTTTGAGAATGTTTCAGCGGATGGATCTTGAAGCATTTGAACGCGCATGTTTACTTTTAGTTGTAATTTTTCAACATTACGCCACAGTGACGATGATTTTAAGCAAGCGTTGATCTCATCAGCGTACGTTGAACGTGGAATGGCAGGAAGTGTTTGCCTGAAATCACCTGAAAGGAGTAACAGAGTGCCGCCAAATAGTTTGTCGTTATAAGTTTATGCTTTCGATAATCTTATGCTTTCGAATTGCAAATAACACTTACTTTACTGGAATCCCAGATTCGCCACAATAAAGAAAATTACAACACAATTACACCTGTAAGTTAAAAACGCAATAACAGCCATCTTTATTTTTCTTAGAACAATAATAAAGTTGCCAATTTTGCTTAACTAAACATTAACACACGCTACACGTGTAAATATAATTTAATGCTACACGTGCAAAGAATATAACTTAAAAAACTTAACAAAACATTAACTTAAGACATTAACACGCTACACGTGCAAATATAACAGTATTCGTTCTCTTATTATTTGACTTACCTTTAACAATGATAAAACACGTATATTTATTTAACACGTAAATATTTCTTTTAAATTAAAACTATTCCCACAAAAACGTTGCGTATAATATATACAGGTAAAGCAACGGCCGTTGTTGGCGCGAGTTCACAACACGTGTTGATTTATATAAGATCACTTAATTAAATAAAAGTAAAAAAAAAATGAAGCCGATTAAAGACTTTAATTTTTGTTTAAGCACACGTGCTGTAATGTCATGACTAAGAAATTAAAAGAAACCACTACATTGTTTTACGAAAGAAATTTTAAAAATATTTAGGGGTGGACCACCCTTATCACTTAGGGGTTTAAAAAATAGATTACGACCGATTCGCAGACCTACCAAATATGCAGAAAAATTTTCATAAGAATCGGTCAAGCCGTTTCGGAGGAGTTTGGCAACAAACACTGTGACACGAGAATTTTATATATTAGACTAGAAGACCCGGCCACGCGTTGCTGTGGCTTTCTTGTATTTCGTTCAATTATTAGATACTATAATTGGTATTGTTAAGGAAGTGATTGGTAAAGAATGATGAAAAGATCAAATTAAGTTTCAACGAATAGAAAATGTTTAATTTTTATTAATTTAATGAATGAGGTAGATAATGTTGATTTTTAAGACTGTTTTATAATTATTTTACGTAATATAATTTTTAATAATCATTACTTTCATTTAACTAAGAACTAAGCGATGAACAATATTTCTTGTTAGTCTGTCTTTCGTCGAAATAAATAAATTCGATGGTTTTCGAACACGTGAGCATGCAACATACAGCTGCCCATGGGAGAAACACGGATTCTGAGGTTAGATTTTTTTGGTGGTCGTTTACTGAAAATGATAATTGAAAAAATACAATACAATTAAAATAAAATCGGGATATAATAAGAAAAGACTTTAAAAAAAATTCACAATAAAATACAAATGCAAACGATCGTTTAAGGTACACGAACACCTTCGAAGGAATTTTTTTGAATTTTTTATCTTTGTACACATTTTTGGATTGAATGTATCTAAAAACTAATGATTTCACATAAAAAAATTTCATTATTATTTTTTTTAAATTTTTATAAGCTAAAATAAGGGAAAAAAATGGCCAAAAATTGATACTGTTACAAAACCTGAAATCAAATCAATATTTTTTAAATTTCTAAGTTTGTATTTGTTTGTACTAACATTTTACAGTGAATAGACCTCTGGTAAATTTATATCTTTATTATTATTTATTATTTTGTGCTAGTTTAAATGCTGTCGACACAAAATTCTTCCAAAATTTGCATGTAATTCCAAGTTTAACAATTGAAATAAAAATATTTATGTAGCTATAATCATTTCAGAGGTCTATTCCCTGTAAATATTTATGAAAACATAAATACAAAGTTTTGTAGCATTTGGATCAAAATTACTTGTGTTATGGTGTTTCACATGAAAACAAAAGCATAAAAATTCATTCTGAGAAAAAGCTAAAAACAACTTTTAATTAGATATATTACTTTTAAAAATGTTGTAAATATATTAAAATGCCATTGAATTATCAAGTTCATAGTCTTATTTATTAAAAAAATATAGTTTTGTTTTTCCTTAAAGCTGTAAATATTTTTCTGAGCTTTGTTTTGAAAAAGTTAAAATTTGCTCGACAAACTTTTTTTTTTTAACTTCCTGCTATTTTGCAAAAAAAAAGGCTTTTAATATGAAATGACCTGAATTTAAAATATTTAGCCTTTTGCAAGTGTTTTGATTAAATATATTCAAAACCTTGAATTTCACATAAAAATATCAACTTTAACTATTCTTTATACAATTTATTCTTTAAAATATGGATAAACATTGCAAAAATGTGATATTGTTGCAAAATTTTATAATTCAAAAATAAATAAAACATGAATAGTTTTTTCCTTTGCAAGTATTTTTATGCTGGGAATATCCTTATGTAGTGGTAATATACTGTTTTCAAATTTATATCTCAATTATTTATACATTTTTGTATGCTTAAAGTTTGTCGACACAAACTTTTTTTACAAATTTACAAAAATTCTTAGTTTAAAAACTAAAATAAAAATAATTTATGAATTTATTTTAATTTCCATGTTCTATTCCTTTCATACATTTAAAGAAAACTTTACATGAAGTTTCAAAGCATTTAGAACAGAAATATTTTTATTGTGATGTTTTGAATGAATACAAAATGCATAAAAATTCAAATAAGAAATAATTAAAACCAACTTTTAAATATAAATAAAAACAAATGTACATACATAAAAAATGTTATTGAGCTTTAAATTCTCCTTTATTAATATAAACACTTATTTATTTGTTTTGTTTTCTTTAAATAACTTCCAACTTAAAAGTACCATTTATCAATTTTTCTTCGACAATATTCAAATCACTCAAATTTATAACTCAAATTCTTTGTTTTTCAAATAACAAAAGTTTTTAAAATAAAATGTCCTTGATTTTCAACTTGCAACTATTATAATACCTTTTATAAAATTTTAATGTTATCATTATATCAAATAATTGCAGAGTTTACTTCATTTTCACACTTTTCAAAAATCCTTGAAAATTCATCATCTTTCTTTAAAATTATATTGTCTATATTATATTATCTTGTTAGATCACATTTCATTTTAGAATTCTTAATCAAATACAACACATGTTGACAAACTTTAAGCATAGAAAAGTTCAATGTTTTGATTCACAACTTTTCATTCAATATATTTTATTCCATTTCAAATTCAAACTTAGAAAATAAAAAAAATATTGATAATCAAATCAGGCAATACTTACATACATTTGATTTATTTTCATAGAAATAATATAAATTTCATACAATATAATTTTCACAAAATTTAAAGTAGAACATAAAACAATAATATTCAGAACATGAGAATTTTACGGTTATGTAGTACAGGCATCGAGACACGGCGCCATTCTTTTATTGTGGTATATCTTTCGTCTGTGGTGGAAACAAACTTTTATTCCAACGATGAAATTAGTGCAAATAAGAATTCTGCAATTAATTATCGAAATAGCAATAAAATAGTCATTATATTGTTCGAAAAATGAAGCTACGAATTCCTCTAATTGCAGTATTGCAACCCTAAAGAAATTGGCGGAAAATTGGCGAAAATTCAGGGTTGCACGATTGGCGCCTCCCTCAATGGTATTGTTGCCACTACATTGGTTTGCCAAAGAAATTTTAAAAATATTTAGGGGTGGACCACCCTTATCACTTAGGGGTTTAAAATATAGATTACGACCGATTCGCAGACCTACCAAATATGCACAAAAATTTTCATAAGAATCGGTCGAGCCGTTTCGGAGGAGTTTGGCAACAAACACTGTGACACGAGAATTTTATATATTAGATATATACGGATGTGCGAAATAATTCAATAACGTGCATCTTGAAACGAATTTTCCTTCTTCTAATCTGTGTCCTCGAGACACATGGGGTTTTCTGTTAATTTTTTCCTTAGGGTAATATGCTTTTTAAACCATTAAAACACTGTACCGTAATCATTAAATAAGAATGCGTGGGTTGATGTATATTACTTTTTCATGTTCATGGTGTAATTAAAGAAAAGAAAAAAAAATTTGCATAAATTCTTTAATGTTTTGATTTATTAATTAATCTTCAGGTTTTTTTAATCTTTTTTAGATATGTTGTATTAAAAATGTTTTAAAAAGTACAAAATTATAATAATATTAAAATAAAGTGGAGTCCTATTTATTCATAAATATGAATGAATAGGAAATAAAACTGTTAGCTATAATTTTTTTTTTTAATAATCGTAAATGTTTAAAATGTAAAAATGTAAAATCGTAAATGTAAAAAAAACTTATTAAAATTTAAGAATAAAATAAGTCAAATTTTTATAAGTTTTTTTTTTTTATATACCGCTGGTTTTTGTTTTTCAGTATTTTTGTTGAGTGCAGTTCTTTGATAAAGGAAGTATATATATATATGTACTTATGTACAAAGTTAAGATCAATTTTATTTCCTAGACTTGTGTTATATAATAATGCTTGTATTTCAATCTAATCTTCTGAAACGTTCAAACTATTATTTTCTCCATATAGTTTAATAGGTAATTCGATATCAATTTATTTCTTCGTCGTTGTGAGCGGTTAGTTCCTTACTATACCAAACAATTATTTTTTATCTAATACATAATTCGTTATCCTTGTTCGTCTGTTTACTAGACATTTTTGCGCCCATGTTGATATTATTGTGATTTATACTATCACTTGAACTTGCAATTGAATCTTATATGAATTGAATGGGCTAATATTCTTTATTGTAGTCTTCCCAATATGCTCTTTTCGATTTAGAAGAATTTTCTAAACTTGAATTAACCATTCAAAAGCTTGAGTCCGAGTTGAGAGTTGTTCTTACTCTATTCTCATTATATGTTGCGAAGGCCTTTTAATTTTGTATACTGTACTATTGTACATATTTACTGACATCTATCAAGAATAAACAAATGTTATATAGGTTTAATAGTGTAAAATATTTTGTGGTGTCTAGAGATGTTTAAAAGAAGAACAGGTTGTTCGTCTCTCAATAACTTTAATGTACATTATAAATAAAATTTGCATTTACAAAATATATCATTTAAGATTTCACCAACTATCACGACTTTCCACAGTTACAAAATGTAGTTCTCTACCTGAATTCAATTACTGTACTTCACAGTTGTGCTCAAGTCCTCTAGGAATTATTTTGCTTCTCGAGATGCTACATTTAATGGAGCATCTAGTCTCGGGGGACCTCATCCCCTGTTATGCTGCTTCTTAGTTCGAGGGTAAGCTACATTTATATCAGTTGTTGCTGAAAGTTCCATTGAGTAGCAGTTATTCATGTATTGAAACCTGACAAAAATCCTTTAAAATTATCTCCTTATTTTTCTATTCTAAGTAAATTTGCTGAGTCTATTATTTACAATGAATTAAATTTTTTCGTTTCGGACAACAACATTCTAAATCCTGAGCAATTTGGTTTTTTGTAAAAACTTCATCAATTCCTGCGTGCTCTAGAATATATTATAGATGGCTTTCAAAATATGCAATGAACGGATTTCTTGATATTTAGAAAATTGTCTATAGAGTTTGGAAAGTGCTTAGTTTATAAACATATTAATTTCAAATTTCCTTCTTCGTTTATAAAATTAATTCAATATTTATGCTAATGACACAGTTATTTTTTATAAAAACAATAATATTAATTTTCTTGCTATCACCATTACTAATCATTTAAAATTTCATAACTATTGCCTCTACAAATGGAAAATTGCAATGAATATTGAAAGAACTGGTGCAGTTTTCTTTGCTGCGGGCTATAAAACTAAAAACAGCAAATTGAAATTAACAATAGTACTGTTCCATGGAAAAACCAATAAATATTTAAGAATTCATTTTTATCAACACCTACCTGACTTGGAATACGCTAAAAATTATTCCTCATGACCATCAGAAAAATCTTTCCTCTCATAGCAAGATTTATAAAATGATTATAAATAACAAAATTCCCTTTTACATGATTTTTCTTTGTCCAATAATAACTTACGCTTATTTAGTCTGGTCACATTCCGCTAAATGAAATTGAAATATCATCGAAACACTTCAAAATATTACTCTCTCGCAAATCATCTCTGCTAAATGACTCATGAGAAATTCGAATTTCCAGCGAGCTATTAAACTTCTTCCTCTCAAAGATTCCTTAAACACGTAGGAGGGGGTAGGACTTTCTTTTTACATTTCTTATAAATAATTAACTACTCCACCAGTATGTACAACATTCTAATTTCTAAGCTGCCAAATAATGGTAACCCTGCAGCGGGCAGTAAATCGTCAAATCATGTGATACACAGATACGATTATAGCATTTAGATTTATAGGTTTAAAACGACATTTTATGACAAACAATAATTCTACCCAACCACATAAAAAATTACACTACTAATTTAAACTTTTTCAGCAGAAAAGTTTAACACAACGTCTCTAAGCGAAATTATTTTTAAAGCTAATTTTCAATGAGAGCCCAAATAATTTTAAAAAAATTCCGAATAACTAAGATATCTCGATGAGAAACGAGAATATAATTTATCAAAATCTTGATTTTGCTTGTGCTATGAGAATATTATTTAAAACTAAAATTTACCTTATTTATACTTTTGAAATTATCTTTAGTTTCATCTTTAAATTGTTGCTATCTAAGCAAAATTAATATAAAGCCAAGTCCATGAGATTCCAAATAATTAAACTCCAAATAAATACATTAAAAAGTAAAGTTTCAAAATGTTTAGGAGTCAGCTTTCCATACTTTCACTGTTAAACATGTAGCATGTAGCATGTTAAACTAGTTACTTACTAAACATGAAACGAGTTATCTAAGAACATTGAGAAGCAGTCTGCTATCATTATTCTTCTGATAAACTACGAATTTATAAAATAAAATATACATTGCAAAGCACATCATATTTCTAAGAGATAATCTGTCTAGAGTCAAAGTAAGCATTAATATAAAAATCAACTTTCTCTTAAAATCTGAATGCATTATTGTTCAACTTACATAATGCATGACTACCAGCTTTTCATCTATAAGCAAATTTAGCATTAACTCATTACATAAAAATGCAAACCTAAATAAATTTTTTAAGATTTTCTTTAATTCATCGAATATAATTTGAAAAATGAATATGTAGAAAAAAAAAGCACGACTAGGATTTTTTTAATACTTACGTATTTAATTTCAAGAAAATAATTTTCTTAAAAAAAAAAATAAAATACTGAAACATGAAGCTTTCTCAAAACAGAAATGTGATCACTTCTTTGAACTTGCAATTACAGTTTTACTACCAATATCAAACCCTTTTAAAATTAATCAAAAATTCCTACTTCAAATAAAGCGTTTCGAAAAAAAAAAAAATCACTGGAGAAAAAAAAAAAAAGAAATTGATGAAAGAGTCACCTTCTATATACACATAGACATTAAAAAAAGTATTTCAAGAAAGGAAATAGATGAAAAAAAAAAGAAATTCTTCTATATACACACATAGACATTAAATGATGAATTGAATAAAAGACGCAGCGGTAAAGCAGATAATCTTGATTATTTTCCGGGAAGGAACATCCTCGCTTTCTTGTCGAGTATTTTAAGATTTCGTTAAAATGATGAGGTAAGGTGATTGGATTACTTTCAGTTTTATCACTCAGGGATTCGGAAAGGCTATAAATTTATATTAAAGCTTACGCTCATAGAAACACGGGATTCTTTATCAGTTTCTAAAGGTACTGTTTTTATCTGAAACCTTATGGCCGTCATGTAAATAAATACTAGAGACTAAAAGGAAAAGTTGGTTAACCTGAGTTTTATATAATCTATATTAATATTATATATACATATACTTTATATGTTTTTGTATATATTTTAATACTTGTTTTAAATGTTTCGTAGTTAAGAAATATATTTCTAGTTTCTGCAAGAGTAATGTAAATGGTTGATACTTTTTAGGAAAATATTATTCGTTAAGATGTTTTTTTAGACTGTAAACAAAAACCAAATAATAAAAATGATGGATGATGAATCTTCTGTTCTCTCGAATAAATCATCTTTTGATAAAGCTTATTTATAAACATTAATCATTCGTATTAACAAACTCCTTTCAACTGATTAAACTGGCAATATATTTGTTTCATCACCCATCCCAATGGACTTGCCACGTGCATTTTTACAGAAAATTTCCGACTCTCGACAGGGATATGATTTTCTCAAGATACACTTGCACCGCATTGGTGTTGCTACTAATGATGTCTGTTCTCTGTGTTGTCAAGAGAAGCCATAGACTTTTTACATTTGACAACATGTACTGCACTATTTTATGACTTTTAATTTTGACAACTTTACGTCTAATTTCATTGGGTTTATGATGGTTTCTTATACTACAGTTTGTTGTAGGAAAAAAAATCGAATTATTAATAAAAACTTAGAACATTATATTCGTATAATAATTGATTTCAGATAGCTGAAAAGATATATGTCCAAAATTTGCTGCTGAAAATATGGGTTTTGATAACAAAGAAGATTTTTGTGACACACGGACCATTCGGATTAACCGAAATAACTGGACCCCATAATTATTATTTGTTACAATTAAGTAGTTTTATTAAAATAAATAATATTAAAGTTGAAGTAATGGATGAAAAGAAAATTTGTGCATTTATTCCAAACATTAGAAGTTCAAGCTGTATAAATGATTTGAAACACAAAAGAATATTTTTGAGTGCGATTTCTTCTAAACAAAACTCCTGCTTGCATTAACAAAATACTAATGAGATTCATGTTCTATTGAGAACAGATGTTGTAAAAAGAATTATTTTTAGAAAAATAGGACATCTTCCTTGTGAATTAGTAGTTTTCAGAAAATTCTCGGATAGAGAGTGATAGAAAAAATTGGATACCAAGTTAGACACTTCTGTTCTTGCTCTATCGTTATATATAAAAAAGCTAAAATTATGGATTTATGAAACTTAAATTCGTTGGGCATATTACACTCATGTCCATAAATTAAGGATAATGAAGTTCAGGCAAAGAAAGAGAGACAGAAGCAAAACAAATTTGACTTATTTGTGAAGTCTATTTTTAAAAAAAAAGGTAAAAAAGAGCAAAAAAGATGCTATATGTTTGACATAATTAATAAAAATGGAGATTTTCACTCCCTGGAGAAAATTTCAAAAAAAGAACCTATTCACAAAAAACAGTATAACATGGTTAGCATGATGGCTAATATGGAGTATGTCTCCCGGACGATGCAATACAGGCCTTACAACGTCTAGGCATGCTGAGTATCAAATTATCAATCTGATCTTGGGGAATATTACACCACTCATCAAGCAATGCCCTCCGAAGTTCCGGTTGACAAATGGAAGGGGGTTGACGGGCTGCAATTCGTCGGCCAAGCATATCCACACATGCTCTATTGGATTCAAGTCCGGTGAGTATGCTGGCGAATCCATACGGGTGATATCCTCAATTGAAGGCATTCATCTACAATGTTTTGCACGGTGAGGACGGGCGTTGTCATCTCATAAACAGAAATTCAGCACCCATGGCGCCAAGAAACAAACGTACATGTTGTTCCAGAATGACATCCCGATAGATGTGGCCTGTCATCGTTACACTCTGAATATGCAGGTTAGTTCTGTAACCAAGAATAATTCCTCCCCAAACGAGCCATCCTGTACCACCGTAACGGTGTCGTTTAATGGTGTTCTCTTGGTGGTAACGGGTACCTGGCGCTCTCCATATGAAAGTCCGGCGAGAATCAGACTGCAAACTAAACCTGGACTCGTCGGAAAACATCACAAGACCACGGTTGCGGTGTCCACAATGCATGCTCTCTACTCCAAGTTAATCGCAGGCGACAGTGAGTTGCGGTGAGTGGAACACATCTGACAAGCCTACGAGCATATAGACCAATGGGCCCTAAGTACACGGTCTGTACACGGTCTGCCTTGAAACTGTCGTACCGGTAGCTGAAGAGAGCTGACGAGACAGGTCTGATGCTGTGCTCCGTCTGTTTCTTTTGGCAGTAACTGCTAAATACCTGTCCTCATTCAGCGTTGTAACTCGGCGGCGACCTGTGCTGTAACATCTACTCACATTACCATCATCTTGGAATCGTTGCCAAAGCCTGGAGATGACACTCTGGGCGATTCCCAGTTCCCCGGATACTTCCAGCTGGGTGCATCCACATTCCAGTCGTCCGATAATTCTACCACGTAAAAAATCATCCAAATGCTTCCTTTGTGCCATAACCATGCGGTTACTGCACTGAAAGGCTTTTAAAGCGCTTGTGAACAATTTTACTTCTTTGCCACCATTCCTTTTATACCCCTCTCTTACACTCTCGTCATTGTGACGTACTATCCGCACCATCTGGTGGTTTCCTGTAATATGCATATTCTTCTTCAAGATGTGTGTGATAATTCTACAGGTGAATTTTTTATTTTAGAGTTCAATTTCTGTGTGATTCTGAATTATCCTTAATTTATGGACATGAGTGTATTTAGTAACGAAACGCAATCGAAATAAAGAAGAAATTCACTTTGGAACATTTCGAATAGATAGTTAGCAGGAGGATATGACTTTAGTTATGAAGTATGTTTTCCTTGGTTAAATAGACGCCTTTCAATTCCTAACAATGAATATTTATCTTAGAAACGTTTAAAAATATTAGCCATTAGCAACTGCAGTGTAATATTTTCCTGGGAAAGACAATAAAATTAGAGTTTTGAAATAAAATCCAAGATTGGGGCATTTCATAAGAACCACTCTGAGCCTATATCCATTAGAATTTCGACAAGATGTTAGGTGTGTCTTACAGAGTAGGACTCTACACTATCCGACTTCTTCAGCAAGAGCTCCAATATTAATGATTCTTTACAAGTCGAATAAACGTCTTCGAATCCAATTATTATTCTAAATCAATCGACTTGAATCTTTTGACGGATTCAATAATAGAACGCTGAGATCTCCTTAGCAAATGGATTTAAGTGTTTGATTTTCATTACTCTGATGAAACTCAAGAAGATTGGAAAATGACATAAATCATTCATTTATATCGTGAACACTTAAACTGTAACCGAACTCCTCAACCTACGAACTTTTTTGTCTCACTTCCTTGTATGAATTACCGGTGTAAGCATCGTTTTTGTATTTCTCACGCTGTTTATATAAGACGTTATTTTTGAATAAATTTGCAAAGTCTGATTGTATAATTTAAATGCTTATAATAATTAATTATTATTAAATTTATAATTTAAATGCTACAAACACACTGGAAGGCTTAGGTGTATATTAATATAATTTGATTAACTAACTACGTACCCGCTCTATGGAAATATCTTCCGATTATTTCGTTAAATTTGAAATGTAAATAAATATATATATATAATTTTAACATCATTAACTTGTGTGAAATATAAATAATGCTAGGTAAAGAAATGATATACTTTCTACTAATGATGTTAAACCTTATTTAGACATTAAACATTTTCAGTATAAGATTTAAATATACATTTTTTACATTTATAATATATAAATATCAATTTACAATGCATTATATAAATATATAATTGAAGATCTATATAATTTTACTCGTACTTCTTAAACATAAAAAGTTTTCATTAAGCTTGATTTAAATTTCTACTACTTATAAATGTATATATAAGAATTACAAATTAAAACGAAATAAACATAGGTATACAATTATTTCTAAAAAAAATTTTCAGAAAACTGTTTATCTGCAAGAAGCAAAGATGATGTAAAAGTGAATGAAACTTAAATAATCTGGATTAGGGAAAAAAAAAAAAAAAAATTATTAAGTGCAGAGCAAATTTAAAATTACTTAAAAATAAAAAATAAAAATGTTTCTTCTTTTTCATGACATTAAATATATGCAGAAGAATAGTTTTTCAGAATTTCACTTAGGAACCAAAAATTACTTTACACTATTAATGTGAAATAGCTTTTCTGGCATCTAAAGATAATTGGGTAAAGAGATTAGTATGTTTACTTAACAAGCTTTGAATGATTTCTTAATCCTGTTTCTCGAGATAATGAATTTATATGCAAAGGATTCAATTTAGAACAGGTAACTGTATACACAGGTAAATAGGAAAAAAAAATATGAATTAATTTCAGTTATTTCAATTTCATTTACTCTGTGCGTGTGTTAGTTGGAAAATTTTTCCTAAATTTTTTTCTTAAAATTTTTTAATTAATTTTTTTGTTAAATTTTTTTATGAAAAAGAACTTTTGTAAGGCAAGGCTATAAAATGTATTTTATTGTCTTACAAACAAAGCTAATTTCGGCTATAGTAGTACACATTTAATGCATATAAAAATCTTCGTATCCTGCATATTGAAGAAAAATTCAGAACAATAATATACTTTAAGTGCAAAAAGTGGGACTAAAATTATAATCTATATTTCAAATTTATGTATAGTTATTCCCAAAAATTAAGTAAAAATTGTGATTGTCCAATTTCTATTGTATCGAATATAATAAAATTTGGCAAAAATGTTAGTAAAAAGTGTTTTACAAATTTAATATGAAATAAAGGCTTAAGAAAATATACAAAATTAAAATATAATAAAAAAAAAAACATAGTATCTAAATTCAATATGTGCTGTGCTTCAATGGGGAGTCTGTTCACATCCAATATCAGGGATGCTCCATGCTCAAAATGATGTTTATTTCCTCAAATGGTAACAAATTCCATTGTTCCATATAGGCAATTCGAAGACCATGTAGGATTGCAAAGAACGAGTTAAATGCAGCAGTATGCCTCACTAGACTACCATATATAGGAGAATGAGTTGGATATCTCACACACACAATCATCTCTTCATGGGGATAATTCTCCACATTATCATATTTTAGGAGTAAGTAATCTCTAATTTATCCTAAACTTATTAACTAATTATTTCTGTTATACCTAACTCATCACATTGAACTAATAATTTTTTTTTTGTAAATAAGCGACTAAAAACTACATATAACGGGCAATGTTGCCATGGAAAGAGTTACCCACCTATATAAAATCTCCAAACTCACCAAATCTGTATCTTACTTGTTGGCTGTTTAAGTTAGACCCATTATCTTTTTAGACATTTCGTAAACAAAGATTACACTCCTCAGTAAAAAGAATATCCTCTAAATATGTTAACCCAGGAGAATGCACTGGATACCTCACACACACAATCATCTCTTCATGGAGGTAATTCTCAATATCATCACATTGTAGGAGTAAATCCCTAACTTATTAACTAATTATTTCTGCTTTACCTAACTTATACCCATTGAACCAAGAATTTTTTTATAAATAAGGGACCAAAAACTACATATACAGGTCAGTGCTACCATGGAAAGAGTTTCCGGCCTACATAAATACACTGAATTCTCTAAATCTGTATCTTACTTGCTGGTTGTCTGTTTAAGTTAGACCAATAATCTGTAGTCATTTCGTAATCAAAAACTACTCTCATCAGTAAAGAGAATGTCTTGTATTGCGAGGGACACAAAATTTTGATTGTCTCACATACAAATCCTCATCATAAAGCCTTCAGTACAGTAATTCTTCCATTGTCTGGTATAAGAAAAGATGGGAAGTGGCTTGGTACAGCGGCTCAGCCACAATGTTATGTGACAACCACATACATATTGCTATGCGAGACTAAATCCGGATCGCTTCTGTAGCCCATATTGCCATACAGGGATAACTCGAAACGCTTCTGTTTGCCCAACGGCAAGTCATTGTAAATTTTTAGATAAATTATGTTGGGTACTCGTGTATAAAACATAACTTTTTCGAAATTTCACTACACAGTGTTTCTTGCAAGTACAGCATAAGCTTTTAAACTTCGTTTTGGGCACGTGTCTAGTGACATTAAACAACTGCAAGTCCACAAACTTTTATATATTTTAATAAACATTATTTTTTACTTATATTATATAATTTGTTGAAACTTTAGTTTTTAGTCGTGCAATCGTAAGTTTGTTATTTCAACAATTTTTGAAATCAATTTCAATTTCAACAATTTTGAAATCCAGTGAATGTTCAGTATGAAAAAATTTATGAAGTTCATCATTCAAAATAAAAATATAAGGGAAAATTAAATTAATTAATGCTTTATAAATATTTATTCAATTTTTCTTAATTTTTAAATATTTTTTCATTTGAAGTTTTCTTCACTTTCCATTTTCTCATGTACTAAATTTTGTTCAGTAAATTGTCGAATTATATAAAATATATATACTGTTGAAACAATGAAAAAATATATAAATATATTAATAAAATATTCTAATTTAATTTTTTAATTAATATAACAATTGCTTTTTAGTGCTAAATTCTATATATATAAACATTTAAAAAGCAATACTTTCTATTTTATTTTATTTTTAAATTTTATATTCTTCCAATATTATTCAATATTCTTCAATACAACATTATTTAATTCTTACAACAATACAATTATTATAGTTTTGTTCTTATTAAAATTTTATATTCTTACAATATTTTTTATTACAACATTAAAAAATTGAAATCCCTTTAATAAAGAGCTTAAGCAGGTGTTTATTTTTAAGCATTATTATTTTATAATATTCCACAGCAATAACTTAAAACTTTTATACAAGAGTCTTCTCTTTATTTATAACACTATTTTATGGTTCTAAATTCTATTTTCTGTGTCAGTACTCTATTTCAATCATCTCGTATTCCTCCTTAATATTCCTAGCAATGTTCCCAATTCTCAGTACCAACCCAAAATTGTACGACTTTCGAATAAACCCACGATATATAAACTCAAGAAACTCCCTATAATCCACCCCTTTTACAGCACACAACTGTTCCTCAAATGTTACGTAAAGGGTAACGGAGAAAAATTCATTCTGTACACACGATTCCAGAGAAAAAGAAGGTTATAAAAATTCCGCAGAACACCTTTAGAAGAACAAAAGGAATAAAAGTGTCCTTTAACAGGACATTGAAGTGCTTCTGAGGAAGATTCCTTAATCTAGATTCCTGTCCACGACTACACTTCGCGGGATCTAGTTTATGAACGCCTCAGAACCGATCCAAAGAACCGTTCTGTCGATCTTTGGTGAGAACGGGTCTGGAATGAAAACGATTCTAACCGAGAAGAAATGTTGCCCCCAACTAAAAGGAAGTCCGTTCGGGAATTCTTGGAATTGTCCTCTTTTCTTTAGACACTTCTCTAGATTTTCTTTTATGATCCTTAAATCTTCAAAGAATGGAAGCTTTATTTTGTTTCGGTTTTTGTCTTTTCGCTGGTTGTATGCATGGATATTGGCACAATTTTTTTTTTTTGTTTGTTGGGATAGATGGTGGAATGAAGTAATATTTCAATATTTCATCGTTGAGAGAAAAATACTTTTATTCCATTAAATCAAATTTTCCTTTCATAGAAGTATTCTCTACGAAAAGATTATGGTAAACTTTTTAGAGTAAATAGATTTGTATTCATATCTTGCTCCAAAACGTTAAGAATGCAATTGAAAATTAGTGCTGCCTAATCGTTTTTAGACTAGCACTGTACCATAACTGAACTGTTTAACCATTTTCCAAGCATTGATTATGCAGTTATGTCCTATTTAAATTAAACAAAATTAAGTATTTTATTTAAAAATACATTGATCTGTATTTGTATATGTGTAATTTGCAATTTGCTTGTCAACGATTTATAACGAGCTATAAATATTTATTTTGAATCTAAGGCAATTCTAACGAAAAAAATTAAACGAATTCTGCTATAAGAACGGAAAATGCGTGGAAATGAAATCAATTACATCTAACTCATATACAAGGCTTGCAACATTGCATTACATGGGATGTTCATGAAAAAAGCTTCATTACATGAAATGTATATGCAGTTATGTCCTGTATAAATTAAACAAATTTGTATTTCAAAATAATTTGATATATATTTGTATGGGTCTAGTTTGCAATTTGCTTGTCAACGATTTACAGTTGGGAGAACCATAAATATTTATTTTAAATATGTTGAAATTGTAACGTAAAATTAAATGAATTCTGCTGTACGAATGAAAATGCGTAGAAATGAAATTAATTGCATTTAACTCATATGTAAGGCTTGCAACATTGCATTGTGGATTTCAAGAAGAAAGATTTCATTACATAAAATGATGTAGCTAACTGTCTAAAATTAGATTCTAGTACAATTACAGCTGAACAACGTAGCTATAAAATTTTAAATGTTTTATTTTTTTCTCTAAAAGCCTATAATTCAAATATTCGTATAGAATTAACTTTCTAATTTAATATATAGCATTGACTTTCTTTTTCACTGAGTTTTAATTTACTAACTGGTAGAAATATTGTCAATTTACAGAAGCATGTAGTTTAAAAGCTTTTTTATTTTTCTTGATACTTTAGAGGTATGATTCGTGAGATTCCTAAGTTACTTGTATTTTTTTTTTACTGTTTAAGTTCCTTACATAAAAGAAAAAGGTTTGTGTTTTAAACGACTTCAGCGCTAGAATGAATTGGAACTTGAAAATCAACAGACCTAAGAAAAAGCTTTACAAAATATGCTTCATTCTATCAAATTAGTTTTACAAGTATCTTATTTTATATGCAAATTTTTTGATATATTCAATAAAGCATTAAATAAAGTCTTTAAAACAGCCTTACAAAATACATAAAAGATGACATTGCATTTTTAAATTGCTTGAGGCTTTCTTAAGGATTACTTTTCCGGCTTATTTTGTTTTATTTTAACTGAACCAAATTCTGTTAAAATAAAACAAATAAATCTTTGAACTTTATTGGATTTAATAAGTTAAGAGCTTATAATGATTTATGTTACGTTAATTTCTCGATTGATATTACAAATATTACCTATTATTACTCGATTGTTTTCATTCTATTTATAATTATTTTGTATTTATTTTGTTATATTTAAAGTTTTCGTTTGCTTGCACATGGAAAAAGTAACAAAAAAAAAAAAAAGAGCACTTGAAAAATAATCTTTAAACAAATAAAATATATTTAACTAAGAAAAACAAAAATTTGAAGACAAAATTTTATTTATGAAACGAATTCTTTTCCCATCAAAATAACTGAATCCCTTTATGCATAATTTAAAACCAAAAAAATAAATAAATAAACAAAATTAGCTACCTTGATAGAAATTCCTTTTTTTTTTGGAATAGAAACTCGTATGTTCATGCATCTTTCATTTTTTTTAAGACTGGTTTAGAATCAACAAAGCATGAAGGAAAAAAAAATCGATTTACCGCTGAGTAGAATTTCAGTCGAAGAGGAACTGATGTTAAGAAATGGAAATTGCAATTCCGTGGTGATATTCGCTTTGAAATCAAACTGTAGGTGCGTCGGAAGTTCCATTTTCTTCCTCAGTGTCAAATGATGTGATGTCGAATTTCCACCAAAGGAACATATGTCTCTATCCTGGGATATATGTTTCCGGGCATTCAAGGATTCGCTAATGCAGTTTGCGTTTGCATATGCTTTTACTATTACATCATAAATTACTAATATGAAATAAAAATCGATTTAGTATTGGGTTCGTAAACTATTTCTAAAGATATTTTGAAAATAATAAACGGTTCAACTTTTGGAGGGATGCTTTTTTTAATAACAGTGAACCTAATAACCAGTTTTTACCCTTATGATCTAATAATGCTATTTTGAAGACTATGTTTGTAGTTTTATACGAAAAATCATTAATTCAATATATTTCTTTATAAATATATATAAATAGTTATATAAATAGTATAATAGTACCAGTTTCTGTAAGTCACATTCTCGATGTTACACATATACAAGCACTCTTAACAACAACAAATGTACAACTTTTCAATTATCATTAATTCTATACTTATGAAATAAATTAAATAAGAATAAAAATAATCTTGGGAGAATTTTTTTTTCTATATCTAAGAATTTTTTATATATTTTATAATATCGTTATATTTTATTCGTGCCAGAGCAGACTGATGGATAGTGCATTGGACTTTCCACTTAAGATAGCTTGGCTCGAGACCTAACTAGCGACATCGAATAGAAAGCTTCTTTTGTCTATGTTGGGAATGGATGGGCATAATAAACTCATAGCATTCTGATGAACCTTCCTTTGTGTTAGAGCAGGGCCGAACTCTGCAGATACAATCCTTGTTACTGACTGTTCAATCAAATTTGTTATGGCTTAGTACAGTGTGGATTCTGTGTACCGTGCGGTTCAAGCTGCATTCAAATAACCCTGTTGCATATCAGTACATACAGTAGTTGTAGTGAAAATTACAGCATGTCAAAATGCCCAACAATGGAAGCAACATATTTTATTCATAATATTATTCACCAGCAAATTTAAATTCATTTTGAGAGATTTAAACTCTAGAAAATCCTCCCACTGTATTTTTATCTTTCTAAAGAAATAACAATGAAGTATATAATAAAAAATGATATTCAAGACAGACGCAAAGGTTTGTTCCATGGCTACCCTTTGCGAGTAAAGGTGAAGGAATTGGATATCTCCTAGGAATATTTTTACAGTAAAGCAGTTATACTAAAATACCGTTTAAATATGCACATTTATTTGCTATTCATATAGTAGTTTTTAGAGTTATTTTCTTCTTATTTTTACTTGTCTGATTTATTTTTTATCAAATACTTTTATTCTGTAAAATGTACTGAAAGTGGGCTGCAGAAGGCAAAAGACTTAAAAGCATAGCCAAGATGTCGATATTAAATATGATTTGCATCTAGTTATTTGGCAAGATTGGTTGACAGATTTTTCTGGAAGTTATTTGAAAATACTCAAGACGAGTGAATAACGATTAATTTGGCAGATACCAACTCCAGAAGAAACGATTTATTTGAAATTTTGGTTAAAAGTAACAGATATCGAAATAACAAAATTAAGAAAATGTTTACTAGAAATTTATTATTTTTAGATATTTTTATTTCCTTTTACCTTAGTATTTAACTTATTTAAGAGCACTAAATATTTACGATTTGCATATTATGTTCCCCGTGTTTTAAAACCTTATATATTGACATTTAAAGTCTGCCAGAATGAAACAATCTTTTAAAGATATTCTAGATTGAACACTATTTTATTTTAAATAAATTGTAATTAAAATTTTATATTTGCTCTCATAATGAACACAATTGCTTGACCTTTTCCTTTCATGACAAAGTACAGATATAAAGGATATAGTAATATCAAATCCTTACACGAATTGTTCCCAAATTAGAAGATAGCAGGAAGTGAAACGATCAAAAGAAGACAATAAAAAGTAGCCTATAGGGCTGTGCGTCGAAACCCAGGTCCCCGTATAGGGGAAGTCATCGCCCTATGTCCAGCAAACATCCTGTCTGTGGGGGTGTCTGGCAGGGGATGAGATGACGAGAAAGAGAAAGGAATGTAGAAAGAAGCAACTAAAGAAAAGGTTGAACTTCTGCAACCAAGATAAAGGCTGTGTGGTAGTCCATCCTCGAGTGTGATGTCTGCCTAAATAAAGGAGATTAATTAATACAGTCCACGTTTTTTATTTGAGTTTATTTGTGTGTCCGAGCTATCGAACATTTTGGTCCAGTCTCGCGAAGACGGATTTAGTTGAATCAGTGCATTAAAATAGAGTGATCAGTTGGATTTCCATGAAAGTTTGGCTATATTCTATTTGCGGATGAAAGTTCGGTACGTGAAGTTTTTAATAATTTAATGTGTTGGACATTTAGCTTGATTTAGTATATAGTACTAAAGTATAGTGTTTCTTTATTAGCAGATATTACCTAAAATAGCAATATCGATTATTTAGTTTTAGTTTTTATGTGTTAGTTGCTTTTGTTTGTTTTTTAATTTTTAGGTTAATTAAGGTGTTGTATTAAAGTGTTTAGTTTAATGGGTTAGTTAGCAAAGGGTTTTTTTTTTTTTTTTTTTTTTTTTTAAGGTGCATTGTTTAGTGGAATTTAAGTGAATAAACAATGTCTGTTACTTTAAATCTAAAGAAGGATGAGCTAAAAGAGGTAGCGGAAGAGATGGGGCTTAACCATTCCAGTCAATGCTAGAAAAATAGACTTGTTTGACTTGATCAAATCCAGTCGCGTATCTATAGGAAATGAGGTTGAGATAGTGGTGCGCGCAATCTTGTGGATGATATCTTGGAAGAAAGGAGGGGAAAGAAACGAGAGAGTGAAATAAAATTAGAGATAGAGAAAATTCAGTTGGCAAAAACTTGAAAAGGAGTTGGAACTTGCAAAATGGAAAGGATTCAGCTAAAACTTCCCAAATTAGCTATAATAAAGAAGGTGAGTGATGACTCTTTGTCTTCCTCAACTGAAGATGAGTCATGGCCCAATAGTTTAATTCTTCAACTTCTAATAAGAAAAATGTTACTCCATTATCAGTTGCTTAAACCAACATCAAACATATGTAATCTTACACCCCGACCATTTCCAATGCTTATAATCCAAGTAATTCTGCGTCAAATACTTCTGCACAGCAAAACAGTGCATAAACTGACAATGTTCAGAAAAGATGTTTCTAACAAAGTCAGTACAAAGAGAACTTGAACAATCTAAGAAATCAAGTGATTCAAACGGCAACACTTCTCTCCACCAAACTCAAACCTCTCATATTACTTCAACAACATCATCTGTGTTAGAAGCAAGTAAAGAGAAACACAAATCTATTGATTCTGGTCCTTCTAAGCCTGCATTATCTGTAAAGCCCATGATTTCTAATCGACCACGTACTTCTGTCAAAAAATGATATTTGAGGAGAGTGATATTGGAAATTCAAATCTTATTCTTCAGAATACTGTGTTCAAGCATAATTATCTGGGTGCAGCACCACAGGAAATGTAAATAGAGAACATTGTGGACTATCCACAGATAAAGTTGATTTAAATTGAGAAAAATTTGGCCAGTAGAAGAGGTTTGAGAAATTGGAATTAACAGGTGATGGTATGAAAATTCTATATGCGAGAAAATAATTGAGGAAAAAGTACCAGATGCTACTCATGCAACTCATCATGGCGTTTACCGGCCTGAGAAAGTTACGAGTATTTCATTGTTCCTCAAAGACCATGAATGGAGCTACTATCAATGGAGCAGAGATAAGAGTGGACCCATCCCGAGGTGGTGGAGTTAAACGAGGAGACCGTGGTGATGGAGAAGTCCGTGGCGGTAACGATGGTGGCTATTCCAGTGGAGATAAACGAGGAGACTGTGGAGGAGGAGAATACCGTGGAGTCAGAGGAGATGGTTTCCGTTATGGAAGAGATAGAGGAAGCAGATATGGTAAACCATCATATGGATGTGGTGGAGTCTACAGGAGTTCAAGCTACAGGGAGTCGTTCAACTATGGGACCGTCCAAGAAACAGAGGTGGCTGGTAAGGGAATATGCACTGAAACAGCAAATGCTATTGCCGAACCTCAACTGTTCGTGTTAGAGTATAACATCTGTTACAGTTGGTGTTTAATATGCTTCAATGGTCTTCAACGTTTTAATTTTGAGAATTCATCAACTACTTTTGTGAATGTGACTTGAAGCTTAAGACATCTAAGTAGTTTATTGGAGTGATTCGAAATCAAGTGATTAAAAGACTTTCGTGCTCATCAGAGTTGCTACAATTCATCGATTGTCATCTGATTTCCAGTGATACCACATTAGGTGAGACCAGAGTTCCTGGCTGGAGAACAGTATCCTGATCAACCGATCCAGATCCTTGATAAACAGGACGAGAACTTTTCTGAACTGAGTGATCCAGTGTTGGTGAGAACAAATTGTTTATGAAACAAGTGACTGCAAATTTCATGAACTATTTATTGAGTTTAAGTAATAATTATATAAAAGTTTACGTATTTAGATTTATTAAAAAATACCGGGTGTTTGTCATTTAAATTAAATTATTCAATTGATAATTTATTTATATTGATAATTTATATATATTATTATTGTTTAGTTATTCATGTATGATAGAAACTAATA